>JACMIF010000848.1:0-29070 GCA_014805445.1 Diplogasteroides magnus
TATTTTGTCTGTTGACACCTTCGAGCTAGCTCTACTCGCTGAGCTAGGACGAATGAAAGAGTGCCGAAAATGGGTCGAAAACGCGCGAGTTCGAAAAATTGACCAACTTTGAAAAATCGCGCCGCTGCTCTTTTTCGCGGCAGAAGATCATGATGGCGGCAACGAATGACATCTTTAGTGGGGAGTCTACGATAATTATGGGCAGTGGCTAATATCAGGTTGGACGAAGATAATCGATGTGAAAATGGGCATACCATTACTTATGCGCCAACCTAATACTTTCTTACAAAAACATTCTTAGAAAGATTAGAAAAACTAAATTAGTTACTTCTATTTGCAATATATGATGTGTATAGGATGAATAATATTGGAATCTCGTCTAATTTGTCTTTATTCAGGTTGCAACAACAACGAGTGCAAATGCAATAGTGCAGAGTTATCCACTCTCAACGGGAGGACAACCGAGACCGACACAAAAAGTGGTCAGTTGACACATTTAGACTTGTTCTATTTGGATGTTGTAAATATGTTGTTCAGCCCGTGAGACTCATTCCTCCTCCTCCCACTATTCGTCCCCCTGTATCTATTCCAATTGCTGCCAAACAACCACAACTTATCCCTCCTCAACAGGTCCATCCTTGTACTTCCATTTGACCTTTAACAGGCCTTGTGATCATTGTGATAGACATGCATTGATTGTTGTCATTTGTTGACATGTCTCACTTTCAGATTCCTTCCCCTGCTCTTTCTTCTATTCCCTCAACATCTCAAGGTGTACGGTATTCACCGGCACAATGTGTCAAACGAGTGGAGGAAAAGAAGCAATTCCGTTTGAAGAGGTTCACATATTTGACAATAAATTATCTTTTTTTTAAATTAGCCATTGGTATTTCTTCATAATTCCTTTGTCTATGTTGTTGTATTTAGATTACGTGACTGTATGGCTGACATGGCAATGGAATTATCTCGACCACAGACAGAGGCTCCATTTCGAAGTGAACAAGAGGCCCTTCGTAGACTTCTTCCATATCATTTCTTCTATGAACCCGATCTCGCTCCTTCTGTATTGGAAGAATGTTAGTCCTTCTATTGCATCATTCTCACACATGATGTTATTGTGCCTCAACACGCGTGCATTTGAATTTGTGTATATTTCAGTTGACTTGCAATTTCTTCGATCGATGGTCGATGTTGGGGAACGGATGAAAGTAATGGAGAACAAGTTCAGGGGACACCTTTTCAAGGAAGCTATCGTATGTTTTCGGCATTCATTTATTTTCTTTTTCCATATTATCTGGTCTTCCAAATGATAATAGAGATCATGAAAATTGTCTCTGCAGCGTCACCTCCGCTAAAAATGTAGAAATTACAACACATCTCACAAAAAATTGCTAATTTCCACTGCAATTTTTTTTCGCTCATCGGAGTTCCTCGCATTACACTTGTGATCTCGTTGTTTTGATGATCATTTCCAATAGGAGTCGGTGAAACATAACTGATTTCATACACTAACTGCCAACCCTAATTTCCATATATGTTATTGCAGAATCCACACGAAGAGGAACACAATTTATTGTTATTTCTGGAAGGAGAATATGAGAGGAAGAAATTGGAAGAGGAACGGTTATTGGCTGACGAAGATCCAGGTGGGAATTCTTGTTTCGAACTTATCGTTTTTCTCCTATAATTTATCTTTTCGCTGTAGATTATATAGTTGTAGTTATTACTGTAGTTACATAAATGATCTCCAATGAGAGACTCTTTCAGAAGCATTGTTTCCTGTACTCCACGAGACAAACTCCATCTACTCTTCCAATTCACATCCTTCTCCTTCTTCTCGTCTTAAATGTCTTCCTCCTCTACAAGGTCGACCTCCTCCCATTCTCTTCGAATCTCTTCCCTTCGTGGAACGATACCGTTTACCCACTCCCACCCCTTCACCATCACCATCTCCGTTTTCTTCTCCTCAATATTCTTCACCAATCAGAGCGAATCATTTCAATGAGGTATTCTATTATTCATTTTATTATCTTATTCAACATATGAGATATTGTTGTTATTGCCTTCAATTGATCATATCTCCCTTTACAGATGAGGAACGAGATGAAAGAAGAAGTGAATGTCTTACCTTCCCTTCCTTCTTCATCCTTCTCTCAACCTCCTCCACTTCGTGTTCCATCTCCACTTGGATTGGAGGAAGAGGCAGAAGATGATTCCGAGACCTCACTTTCTCCTGAGATTGGATATCCACCCCCAATGCCTGCACCTCCCATACAGGTTATATATTCTTCTTTTTCATTTTATTTTGAATTTATCATGTAAAGTAAGTTCTAAAATAATTGTTCTTTACTTGTGAAGTTTATATTTTCAATTAATTGTGTTTTAGGTGCAGAAGGAGCCCCTTTCTCCTCATAAGCCTGTCCTGGTTGACCATCCTCAAGCTACAGTTCCTCCAGTCAAAGTCTCCTTACCCATCAAGAAGGAGTCCTCCCCCTCTCCTCCTGTACAAAGGGAAAATGTTGTCCCAGTGGTACCCAAGTTGAAGTTGAAGATGTTGAAGTCACCAAAGGAAGAGAAGAAAGAAGAAGAAGATGAAGAGGAAAGAGTCAATGGAGTGAATAAGAAGAAACATAAGAAGAAAAAGAAGAAGAGGAAACATGGAGATGATGAGAAGGAAGATGATGAGGAAAGGGAAATGAGGAAGAGAATGAAGAAAGAAGAAAAGAGAAGAAGAGAAAGAGAAGAAAATGAAGAGACTCATGTTCCAAGGATAAAAATAAAACTTGGTCTTCCTCCTCCAATTAATGAATCTCCTCCATCTACAATTGCACCTCCTACTCCACCTAAGGAAGTACAACGAATACCCAAATTGACAATCAAGATTGGAAAACCCCAACCTCCCCCTCCCCCTTCTACTACTATTGTCCCTCCTACACTAAGACATACAGTAATAGAAGCCTCTCCTGCTCTCCTTCGTCCTTCTCCCATAGTGCATCCACAATCATCTCCTATGAGTCATTCGATCACTCATCACAATTCGACTCCATTCACATTGTCATCAATCAAGACAACTCAACCTATTTTAATGGGACTACAATCATTGAGGAACACAATTGAAGATGATGAACCACAAGAAAGAGTTCAATTCTCTGGTGAGTCCTTCTTCTTATTCTCATATCTATTGTCTCGATTCAGATGATTCTGATGAAGAGGATACTGCACATGCATTACAATCAACAGCAGATGCAGCCCTTAATCGTTGTTCTGTTTCTGCCCGTCCTCTTGTCCCTCCCTCTCCATCTCTTCCTTCTCATACTTCCTATCATCATCCAACTTGGTCCAATCATGAGCCATTCCCTTGATTCTCCTCCCTTCTCTTTCAGTCTCTTCCCGGTTGCATTCCTTGCATAACTATTCTCAATCAAGTGTGCTTCTACTCATAATGACGGATCCCTAGGTTAATTGTAAGTCTTTTGCCTGTTAATCAGTCTCCCATTCTTCTAGTCTCATACGCATGCATTCTGTTCACTTTGCTTCATCGGTACCTAGATGGTCTCTTTCACCAGCTATCCATTTATGCCTTGAGATTTTGTCGTTTGTGAGTTCGTTAGTCGTACATAACCCTTTCTGTAAGTACTTGATTGATTCAAACGCATCGCTGCCTTTTCCTCTTTCATGTTTTATGCATATACAGTATACTTTTATGAATAGTGTACAGAAGCGTTGGCTGATTGTCCATTTTCCTCTATTTTGAAGGTGCTCTCAATAAGTGATATCCCCAGCCTCTCCTCCATCTCAATGTGATCAATTCTCTAGCCCTCTTCCTATTTTGATGACCTTCGTATAGATTTGTTGATACAGCTCACACTAACCATCCGAGTACCTTCATTCATTCACTCAATCAACCAGCCATTACCCACAGAATCTTCTCATATAGTATTCTAGGCTATTTTCATACCATTCAACTCTTCCAATCTGGTCCACTCTCTCGTGGGCATTCCTTCTCTCAGAATCTCTTGTTACTTTCTGTTGAATCTGCACCTCAGAAAGTATCCCCCAAATATCAAGGATCCTCTTCACTACCCGGATACGTTGCTCTTACACAGGCTCAATCGTCTATTCTATGTTCCGAGTGAGGTGTGGTCCCCACTCTTCTCCCATTCAAATACTATTCAAATCAGAAGACTATAATAACTTATTAGTGTAAATCAAAATCGGAATCATTATTGCTCGATAGGATCTGAAGTGACTGGTTGTTTGATTGGTGGAAGTAGCCATTACCTCCCATTCATGTCATCCCAATAGATAATGATAAAAACATTCTAAATCACTCGTCATTTTGTGTGTTGCTTGATGCAATAAGTCAAATTCCTTTGCGGGGAAAGAATTGAGAGAGAAAGTCCCGTAAGAGAAAGTATGTCACTCCAGGTGCAAATCGCCCTACAATCGAAAGTCGATCGAGAAAGAAATGAAAAATGATCAATTGAGGGATCTTTACTCAGGGAAATAACAAGAAACAACAAACGACTATTCTGATACTATTATTCCTTAACTCTTAGATGTAGTTGTATGCACACTCATGTTCACTCTCCACAAAGGCCAATTCCAACTTGACTGGTTGCTTCAGAAGCTGCGATAAGAATTCCTCCACGAATCCGAACATCCAGTACATTCGACGGATATCCAGACGTTGAGAGTACTGTAAGAGAGGAAATCATAAATATTATGTGGATAAGGACTTTTACTGTGCATTCCCCTTCAATTCTCTCACCTGAAGGAATCCAGCCACATAAAGGACGTTACCACGACGTTTGATCACGATCTACAATGAATTCACTGTTGCCATTTCAGAGTACAACTTCATTCCTTGCAATAATTCTCTCACTAACAATACTTGACATTGTATGAAGATGTCTGATAACTAACCTCATTTCCTGATACAACCAACTGTTGGGGGAAGAATCCTCTAATGAATCTTCTCACAATCTCATCCTGTACAACCATCAATGGCTGCGATTGACGGAATTCTCAATTGAACTCCTTTCTCTTTTCTCTTTTCTTCCCTTTCTCACCTTCCAAATTCTGTGAATGCCATGTCATCCACGACTTTCTCACTCCAATGTGATGAGGCTTCTGTGCCATTTCGTATGTCAGAAGTTGAGAACGATTCACTGTCATCTCAAACCATTGTTGTTAATTCACTCTTCATTTTACACATATCAGCACTTGATGCTTTCTCAAAATATTTTAAAATGTTACCCTGTACTTTCCTGCCTTGTTCTTGAGGAGTACAGATGTAGTGGAGAATGGAGAAGAAGAAGTGGAAGGAGAAGGGAAGGAAGGAATAGAAAGAAGTGAAGGAGAATAGAGGATTGGAGAAGAGAATACACGACGACCAAGCATCTACAACAACAATTATGAACAAATACGCTTTAGTTCGCTCAATTCACAGTTTGAAAAGTCAAAATAAAGATAAAAATCCCTAACAAACCATGCCTTTTATCCACCTGTGAAAGAGCAGAGAATGTGCTGTAAACATAGAAAGTCAAGGGAGGAGAAGAGCGAGAGAGCATGGGAGATGAGAGAGACAAAGAGTGAACGTTCTAGTAAAAAAATACTCTTCGTCGGTGTATTGCCAACCGAATCCTAATGAAATAAAACGAATACACTGCTTAATGTAATGAATTTTATCTTACAATGACAATTAGACGCGTAGTAATGTGCATAAAGTGTGGAATGAAGCCGTATTAAAAGTAACAACCGAAATGTCGTGGAACGAATTTGCAGTGTTAAAACAAGGCAAAGGAAAGTCATGTAATTAGATCTTCAAAGAGTATCTGGGATTAGCAAACAATTTACAATGTAGCTTACATAAGGTAATGAATTCAGTTGAATCTTTCCGTGAATTCAATCTTGCCTGTTAGAGGATGCTCAACAGAATACTTGAGAACGAGAGTCTGACTGCCTCCCTGAATGAAACAAGATACAGAACTGCAGGAATGATGACTACCGTACCTTTTCCAGTCTGACAGTCCAGTCCAGATTGTTCGATGGAAGAAGTCGTGCTCCAGGGGCTGGAGGTGTATCAGAATCAGCAAGGGAAGGATCCTCTGAGATCTTCTCAACTGATTCAGGAGAGATCAATTTGACCTGAGACGAGAATAGTCACATATTTGAGTGTGAAATAAATGTATCAATATGGAAATAGGGATAGAAGTAACCTTGATCTTATCATCAGTGCTCCTTGGAAGATGTTCCTTGATAGTAAGAAGAGTGGCATCAGCCCGAGTGTTCTTCACTATGATCTTCTGTTCATAGACTGTAGAAGAGACTCTATTGATGATTCCAATCTGAATAGACAAAACTCTCACCAATAAATACAACAAACAACAACCTGTTCATGGTACTTGTGCACGGGTTTGTAGTCAATCTTCACAGCAGGATCCACTCCAAGAGAAGATGAGAAACGTTCACCCGGAGATACAGCCTGCAAAGAGTACGGTAGGATACTGTAGTTCAATCAGGTCAGAAAACTAACCTTGAGGACACTCTTGGCAACGAATGCCCCATCGAGATAGATGGATGCATCTCCCATGAGAATAGGGAATGTGGAAGTGTTGACAGATGAAGCAGTGAGGAATGCAGATGAATTCTTTGATGGAACTGTCTCGTGAACAAGTTGAGGAGAGAAGGAAACGATACCAATCGTAACCTGAGACATCATTATACAATACTCAACACTATTATAGTCTTAAATAAAGAACCTTTACAGTGTCCATAACTGCATTAACCGATGACTGACCTTATGAGTGGCTCCATCAGAAGGAATTGAACATGGACGAGTAATGGAGAATTCAGTAGAAACTGTTTGAGAACTGACAAGAGCTTCCTGAATGCAGGAGAAGATCACAATGGCTCAATGGTCCCACTCACTCTTTGTGGCATTGGAACCCTCTCATCCTGACATTGTTCTTCCGCAACTTCCAACGCACAAGGTGCAGCTCCAAATGACCTGAAACATATATCTCGTATCCACTTACTGTACTGTACTCACTTTCGTGCATATGAGCCTCCTCTCATATTATATCCTCCACCCTTTGTCTTGGCATTATACATCATGAGTGATGCTTCACGACACCAAGACACATCAAGGGTTCCCAGTTCAGGAATGTTTCCTCCCAGACAGGGACGAGCAGTGGAAAGAACGAGATCAGCCCCATCCCAGTCTTCTCCTGTTGTCTGTACTACATTCGAGTAATATGACAGCTAAAAGAGAAGCCCTTAGAGAAGAAGACTACAGTATCTCTGCCTGCATTGTTGTCTTCCCATCAGTTGTGTCCACTCGTACATCGTAGAATGGAGTCCAGCTTGCACCCCATACCTAAAAACATTTATTTCATTAATACGACTTAAAATTAAAGACAATTGCGACTACTACCGTGGCTACAGTAACCCACCTGGTATGTCAACTCCAATGAACATTCTCCACCTTCTTTGCTGTCCAGAAGTACTGAGACAGTCCTGAAAGGAGGATAATCACCGTATCTTACAGTATTCATACAAGAGTCACTCACTTGATGTATTCTCCGTGTTCGATCTTCCTCAATTCGTGATTGACCACATTCAATTCCTCTTGTACTTTCTGTTGTTCCTTCTCCTTCATTCTAAGGTCTCCACGTAGCTGAAAAACATGATTTCAAACTTTGATCCAATTCTTACAGTAGCCACTCAGACATAAATCAATATGGCCATACAAAGGTAAAGTTCGTGGCAAAACATTGTCTACAGAGCATCACCAATACAAACATGAAGAATTTGCAGAGTGGCTACCACTAAAATTGATCAGATTCAGCAGTAAAAACAACAACAAAAATTTCTCCCGCAGAGTGCCTCCAATGACATAGTGTGCGACTCTGCAACTTTTTGACAACCCGAAACGTAAGAATGGTCTACCTTGATTGACTGTTCATGATAGTAGGTGAAGAAAGTGTTGATATTATCGAGTGTCTCTCCATCAGCAGTGAATCGTTGTTCTTTTGGATGGGCAATTCCATTTCCAACCTCAAATGACACTATGTGAATGGATTCGGAACCCTTGTATACCTGAGTGAGCATTGTGTTGAATGCCTCGATTCTCTTCTCAATACTTGTCTTTTCGTTCTCGATTATCTTCACATTCTCATCCAATTCTTCCTTCTTTCCTCTCAATTCCTTTGCTCTTTCAGTGTCTCCTTCTCCTGTCTTCGAACGACGATCAACAACCTCAATGAAATTGTATTCAATTGAGAACAATGAGATATGTCATATTCCTCGTGAAAGACTCGAGCGCAAAAGATGGCACATCTGCCCATTTCACTACTATGGCGCAAATGTCTACGACGCCCTTGTCGTTCACCCCATGTTTCTATCTCATGGACTTATGTCATTACAACAATGATGACTAACCTGTACTTCCTCAATAGTTGCATCTCCACTTCCAGTCACTCTGACAGAATCATCATTCACTGCACGAGACACATTCTACAATGGACACACTCACTCAAAGGGGACTGACTCATCCCCACTCTCCCTTCATACAGAGAAAACCATCAACCTTTGCCATCACAATCACCCTCTACCAAACCTCCATTACAATTCTGTCATGAGATGGCTCGTTTTATGGCTTTGCCATCATGGACGAGAAACATTACTATGAGAATGATTTCAAAACGTTCACTGATTCACCATTTCACAATCTGCAGTAAACAAAGCCAGAATGTGGTAGGAACTTCAGGAATTGCAAAAAATTTATATAAAAATATAATCAAGTATTAAAAGGTTTAAATGAGAGAAATTTACCTCAATGAGTACTTCATTGAGTCCTTTCTCCAATTGCACATCGAATACTCTCTTCAGTTCTGCCCGGTCATTGAAGACTGTCAACTGAACACACACATTACACATACAAAACAACAATCAACAAATACAGTTCATCAACGATTCGAAAATGGCGAACGAAAGGAGATTGACATACCTTCTTGAGTGACTCTTTCTCCACACGAATCTTGATCTGCTTAACATCTGCCATTGCAACTATGTCTAAAGGATGGATGATTTGAGACCCTTTCACCTCGTCAAACAGAAAGTGATAAGATGAGACTCGATACTTATATCTGGTGAAGGAGAAGGGGGAATGGAAGAGGGAGGAGTTGACGAGAGAGGAAGGTGCAAATAGGAAAGAATGAGTCATTCTCATCTCTCACTTTCTGCATCTATCTTCAGTTGCGAAATAATATGGACAACAGCTATTGACATGAATACAAATACGAGGTAAGAGATGGGAATTCTATGCAGCATTTTGCATTCTATGAGAAATCTTCCGACGAGTATACTCGATTCATTTCGGTATATAAGAAACGTTATTATGAAATATCACGTTTTCAGTGGACTCCTTTTCGTCGCGAAAAATAGCGCGCGGAAGCGAGAGATCGCAGGCAAAAAAGGCATTCGTGCTCTTAACACTAGTGTTCTTTTTCTCTGCGCACGCTCGCTCCCGCGCGCTATTTTTCGCGGACGAAAAGGAGTCCGCTGAAAACACGATATTTTATAATAATGTTTCTTATATCCTTTCTCGCTTTCTAGATGGGTCAATCCGACAAGTAGGTAGTTTTCGCTGCCAATTCCACCGGTGATACTCGATTCGCTATTTCGAATGAGACTAATCTCGAGAGTGAATTCTTAAATTTTCGAAATTTGTGTATTTATTTTTTGGTCTTCTGTACCGTTTAAGACTATGATACAAAGACATCGCAGTCTTTGCCGTCACGGACGGAAACTGTTTGAATAGATAAGAACACATAACCAAATCACTTCTTTATCAAAATCCTTCTTACATTCACAGATCAGATGAAACAACATTAATAATCAGAAAAAAACTAGGAATGTTCAATATCTTACATAAACGTCCGAAAACTGTATGCGCAATCTAATATCAAATTGAAGGACTCTCAGGACGACGTTTCGTTCATCGAGAGTGTCTGTGAAAGTCTTGATAGTCTCTCCATTCTTCTCTTCCTCTGCATAATCAATCTTCTCCAAGCCAGTTTTCGCCTAAACAGGAGAAATACGAAATGAGATAAATATCTATCGTTACAGCAAGAGCGGAAAATTTGTCGAAAGAATGACTCCAGAGAAAATAGATCTTCATTTGGTAATTGCCGAGGAGAAGCACCTGCAGAAAAGAGTACAATACACATTAGATATTTTATAGAAAAATAAAATATAGGGGAAAACCGAGACCACCTGGATTGCTCTTCTAATCCCCTCAATCGTGATGCCTTGCTCATGAAGAAGTCGTTCAGATCCAGTCTGCCAAAGAGAAAAGAGAGTTGAGCATCAGTGATCGGAATCACATCGCTGAAAGATTTATCAATTGTGTGCGTTCCCTGGTGTTTTGAGCCAGCTCGGTCTAAAACTATTGTTACTACAAGAATATAATTAATTCACCCCGTAAAAGTTTCGATTAAAAGCGACAAATGAAAGAAAACATGCTTGTTTAAAAAATTGAATTCTATTGAGCCAATCTTGAGATAGGATTCGTCGTCCATCAAGGCTGCAGCCATATGACTCTGGTCGTCGTTTGCAAACCAAGAAATCGATGTGAAACTGAAATGACAAAAGAATTTTTGATACTTGATGCCATAAATGTCACCTTTTCTCATACAGGATTCTCTTCAAGGCATCTGGTGATTGCCAGTCTCAGGAAATTTCCACCTGAAATGATTATTTTGAAAGTATAGGGTAAATACAATAAAACAATATTCTCACATTACAAGAAGAAGCGATGAGATGACTCAGTGCATCAATCAAATTGCCCGTCTATTTGCTATGCAAGATTAGATCATCAACTGGAGCATCTAAATGCAAAAATCTAAACGTTAAAGGATCCCGGTACCGAATAATTAGGAAAATAAATAAAAGCGATTAGCCTGCATTAAGATGATGTTACGCTAAGAGAAAATCAAACTTCTTTTCGATCGATTTCCCGTTCTACGAACATTTCTACCCCTGTTTATTTATATCTTTGAAGCCATTGCAACTTTACGGAGTCAATAATATACGAAAACAGGCAGTTGCGACGAAATGAAAAGCGGAAACGCGAAAAAAATTTTTTTTTGAATTCCCACAAGTTGCCTGCATGAGCCTGAGCCTTTCTTAGGCGTTCTAGCCTCGTAGAGATTTTTTTATCCAAATTCCTTTGACAGAATAACACATCAACACCACCAAACAGCGCTTACAGTTTATAAGAGTTGAATATTCGGTGCCGTGATCCATTAACAATATTAGTTACCTTTAGTGAATAACATTGTGTACTCTTAAAGACTTTTGCCCATGAGAGGCGATGCATCGGGCAAACGTTCCAAATCTCAAAATGCAGGGCATAATTTTCGCAATAACATATAAAACTTTGGAAATAAAATTTCTTTTGAACTAATTAAAAGTGATTGTTCGACATAATACAACGACGGCAAATCTTGGAAATATAATTGCTAATCAAAGACTACACATTACACAGCTAGCCAAAATCGTAACTGTCGGGCGAAGTGCACATAGTCAAATGTCGGAACATTGTATAATCACTTTACGGAACTTGTGGTCCCATTTAACTATTTCAATTGCTATCAAGGGAGCAAACATTTGTCACATTCGCACCTTCTGCAACCATCGACGCATTCCATGTCAATGAAGAAGAAAGAGGACTGAAAAACAAACAATAATTTTGTAACAACATCAAGACAAATCTTCTATGTATCGCACAACACTCACTTCATAGTCGTACCGGCCACATTTGCTGCAGCATCCAAAGAAGGCTACTTCCAGCTAAAACATTGTCTGCATCCTTGCATCGTCGGGCACAAGTGTACACACTGCTGCTCTGCAGCAACAAATTTAAATTTCACGAAATTGGATTTTAAAATATAGTACCATTTATTGCTTTTATAAGTATGATATATGACGGTTTTTTAAAAATAAAATTCAGAAAATTGTGTCACAGTGCAATTTGTTGTCACATTTTGCACTGCAATTTGCGACATTTGTCACATTTTGCACTGCAATTTGTGACAAATTGCACTGTGACACAATTTTCTGAATTTCATAAAAAACCGTCTTATATGTTGTATTATTTATAAATGAAAAATATTTCACGCTTATAGATCAGACGATTTGAATGAAAAATTCGTAGAAAACGCCATACTCAGAAATCAGACGCTGCTGCTCGAAGAATTTGGGATGATCATCAATGATTTGTCTTCTCTTCCTATCCACCTGTGACATAAAATATATAAATTACAAAGAATGACAAAACAAACTCGTCTGATTGCATTTATGGATCAGTCGGTTTGCAGTCTTCCAATTGAATGTCGACTGGCAGAGCATCGAAGTCGAAGAAGGACGAAGGCAGCGTTGTCTCCTGGAATACACTCTACATCTTAAGCGTACGAAACACTTTGCAGCGATTCACAACGTACTTCGTTACTTTTTCACCATTCGTAAATGGAAACCGTCATAAAGGTACATAAATAATCAAAATTATACCGGATAATAATAATAATTGAATCCCACCTCCTGCAATCCCACCCATCTCAGTCACTTGATCCTCTAGGGCTTGTTCGCTCATGATAATTCCCTGCAATATGACTACAGTTCACAACGAGCACACTTTCCCGGGCTAACGACAGGAGCGCAGAGGACATTTGCGCCATAATGGGGTTTTGTTGTCATGTTGCCAGCAAGAGCGTACGATAACTACGTATCCATCGAATCATACCGTAAGAAACCTATGTTTATTTACAAACATATCGTCTGTTTCGTTTGCATAGTTACACAATTGGTGTAATACAGGCAGAGTAGACAAGTAGACACTGTTGCCACTGATGTCAATCATGTGACAGTTGTAAATTATTCATCTTGATCTTCTTACAACTCTCTTCAGTTGTGGTCAATCAATGGGATATTATTCGATGATCATTATCAATATTCGATTCCACATCTCTACACTCTCGATTATTATCTGCACAATCTCTCTTGTTTGCTTAATTAGTTGTCTCCACCATCCTTCCTTCAACTACATTGTGTACACACACATTTCTCCTTGTCTGAATCTTATTCTGCCCTTTGACGTCATTTCCCAAAGACGTCCATCTTATTTTTGATAGTCGCCATCATATAGAGCGGTTTCTCTTTAGAATTGTAATGCCGAAAGAGCAACAGTCGCGATTCGTATCTCATTCTCGCTTCTCTTCTCTCTCATCTGAGAGTATAAAAGAGTGTCTGCCATAGAGACGGACCCCATGGCTTCCCATTCACAAGAATGTCTTCTCATTCAACGAGCAAAGGAGACCCTCTCTCGTTCCTATTCTCCTTATTCTAAGTTTGCCGTTGCTGCTGTACTTGTTTGTGAGGTATGTTATTGTTGTTGTTAGTTGTATGAGATTGTCTTTGTTGAGGATGATACAATCTTCTGTGGAGTGAATGTAGAGAATGCCTCTTATGGAGGAACGATATGTGCAGAGAGATCGGCCATTGTTGCAGCTGTTAGTAATGGACATCGAAAGTTCAAGTGAGAACATCACTTCTTTCTCTCTTACAGTCTCTCTCATATAGGAAGATAGTCATAACAACTCGATTGGAAGAGCCTGCATCTCCATGTGGAATCTGTCGACAATTCCTTGTAGAATTCGGAGACTACGAGGTTTGATTCTATCATTTTCAAGTCGAATCATACAGTACACCGGAAACGCATTTAGTTCTCTTTTCCCCTCAATCGTGCCATCAAATCACTAGAACTGTTCTCTGATTCACTTTGTCATTTGACTAGACTAAGTGTCCTATTCAGGTACTACTTGTGGGGGCGAATGGTTCAATTGAAAGGACTTCAACCCTCAAACTCCTCCCTCTTGCATTCACTCCTGGATCTCTCGATGACTTTGAATGCCAACAGAGAAACAAGAATGGTACTAAGTGAGATTGGCGATGAGTGTGAGATAGCTTTGAGTGATGCATTAGCAACACATTGCATTCCCTTCCATGACAGTTACTATTGTAATGAATAAACATTTATTATGGGTATATCTCTTGAATGAAAAGGCGTTGAAAGAGAAAGAATTGAATTCAGTACACGTAATGAAGTGATAAAAGTGCGTCGTTGAATGAAGAGAACGAGAAAACTATCGGGAAACTAAGGGAGAAGAGAAGGGAAAAACTGAGATGAGAGGGCACACTCGCGTTAAAACTCTATTCAATTCAAGATCAAACATTTGTAACATGCTCATTCAGTCTGACTGTTAAGTAGTCTGTTAATGGGAAGGAAGATGTGAGTGACAAATACAAACATACAACTAAATATATGTACAATCAATTTAAAACGTGTCACAGGATCATTTGTGTTGCGGTTATAAAACAAATTGAGCAAATTGTGTTAAAGAGCGTTTGAATGCATTCAGGATTTGATATAACGGTTAGGCACTATAAATGGTCTCTCTATAGGCAAGGTTTGAATTGAGGCAGAGGGTAGCTTCTTTCGTTCATCTATCACAGACTTCTATGAGGATACGGTAGAGTGGGATCATTGGAGTGAGACTCGTCTTACAGTAAGTCTTACTGTAGGATACATCTTGATAAGAGTGATTGCTTCTTCATGAGTGAGTCCCTTTGTATCCTTTCCATTAATTGTAACCAATTGATCTCCAACTCGTAGTCTTCCATCCCTTAATCATCTCATTCTCTTCTCTTCTTCTCTTTCTCTTCTCACCTTGCAGCAGGTCCATCTTCAGCTATTCTCAATACAAACAGAGGCATACTCTCGAATTCCTGTCCCCCTCGAATTGAGAATCCAAACCCTTTGTTTCCTCTTCCCAATTCGACACGTATAATATTACCTCCTAAAAGTGAATACTAACAAGTGATCTGACTAGTCAATTCAATCGTCTTATAACAACCCCTTTACCTGTTCTTGTATCATCCAATGCACTAAGGGACGAGCTCATTCCCCCATTGTGATATTGGGTGTGAGGAGTGGACGCTGCTGTTGGAGGACCATTTGTATGACCATTGTTGTTCATCTTAAACAGTATGTCATTGCCTTGCCTACTGTAACCAATCAATGTATACTGTAAATGGTCTCACGTGGAAGGGTTCCGTTCCCGATGATGAGTGTTGGAGTGTGGCAGTGAACGTGGGCATGGGTTCATCAGGATCAGCGATAGTCAAACGGACAGAGAGACCGGATGCCTGAATGAGGGTTACTGTAGCTAACCATAAAGAGTGTGAGATGATACTTTGATGAGTGATACAATCTCTCCATGAGTGAGAGTTGCAATCTCTGTTCCATTGACTGCAACAACTCGATCTTGTACTTGTAATTGTCCACAACGAGCAGCAGGAGAACCAGAGACTATTTGACCTGAACAACATGTACATATGAGGGAACGCAAGTAGATCAACTAACCAATCGATGCTCCATCTCTATTGACTGATGATATAATAATGAATCCGAATCCTTCTCCTTCTGTTCTATGCAGAATAACATCTCTCTCATTTGTTCCCAGAATAGTTGCTCCTTGTGGAGTGATTGCATTGATATTCATTGAACGAGAGAATGAAGATGGAGACACTGGTTCTGGAAGGAGACAATAATCAATACCAACAAGAGAAAGAGAATGCATTGTGTTCCCTTTAGTCATCACATATTGAATCACCTCAATGATGTGTCAATCAAGAGAAATAAGAATAAGAATAGAATTAACCATTGATTCGTGGTCTTCTGACAACAAGTTTGACATGTTTCATATGTGCAGCTTGTTCCAATAGAGAAACAGCCTCAGTGTGACTCGCACCCTTCAATACAACAATCATTCATTCAACAATTATCATTCAACTCTCACCTCTACTCTCTTTCCATCAATCTCCACTATCTCATCTCCTTCCATTAGTCTTCCATCATCTGCAGCTGCCCCACCGGGCACAATCTGACCCACTGTCAGAAGGGTTCCAGTCTACAACAGACTACCATACTCAACCATTTCCCCGATCACTTACCTCAGTTCCTCCCAGTAGTCTGAATCCAAATCCTTGTGGTTTTCTGATAAGATTGACTGTGATGAGATCACTTTGTCCCAGTCGAAATGCAGATAGAGGCATATAAGTAGGAGTTGTAGCGAATCCAAGAGTAGTTGAAGAAGGACGCATACGAGTAATGGATGATTGGGCTGGTTGAGGAAGAGAATCTGGACGGGCTGATCGCTGCAATGCACACAATACTTATATTCAAGTCAAATGGAGAGAAACCACTAACCCTATTGAGAGTACTTGCATTCCTTGTGTATATTCCACTTGCATAGAATGAATCTGAGTGATTTCTTCCATTAGGAGCGGGAGTCTTGGATCGAGGGGCCATTGAGGGGGCTGGAGTCGCACGAGATTCACCATATCGGAAGGCAGCCGTTGGAGTACGCGAACGACTCAAAAGAATACATTCCGCCTCAAGCCACAGTATCCCTTGTACAGTCTACAGTATCCCCTGTTCAGCTACAGTATCCATCTACCGTACCTCTGCTTCGGACTGGCCCTCCTGACACGGAGTATTCCACGATACCCTTGAGGACAATCCCTCAAGGTGTCAACAAGCTGTTGATGGCCAATCGATCGGACTTCTCTTCCATCCAATTCAACTATTACATCCCCTGAAGAAAGAGATTATCGTGAACACTCAAAAAGGATACAGTAATCTGTACAAAAGAAGAATGCTCACCTTCTTGTAGATATGGACACTGCTTCGGATACAGTACCTTCTTGACTCGTTGACCCTGAATGGCCAACATTTTACATCAATGGATGCAAGAAAGTAGACAAAGACATACGCTGACTGAATCTGCAATTGTGAATCCGAATCCATCAACGCCCTTGAAGATGTCGATGTCAACGAATTCAGAAGAACGACGAGTCGATGGCTGAAAGAGAGAGAAAGGAGGATGAGAATGAAAGTATATACTGTACCTGACTGGCCATGATGGTGGAAGCATTCGAATACACATTCTCCGTTATTATCTGCAATAGACAAATCATTCTGAATAAAAACATTATGTATCTGGAACTGAATAACTTTGTACGAGATATTGTAAAAGACTATCAAGAGTAAGTAACATACCCTATTTGAAGGGTCGAGCATGAGTGGATATCCCCTACACACAACCATGTCCACTGGATCTCCTACTGGACATGATACAAAGATGTGACATGCATCGGCCTGTAATCGTCCTCTGTGTCTCTATTGGTAGTCATTTGACTGACTTGACTTGCTCCTAGAAGGTCGTGTCCATTGACTGATACAAGTACATCTCCTGGTTGGAGCACTCCATCTGCAGCAGCTGCACCATGAGGAAGAATAGACTTGACCTCAAGACAATTCATTAGTAAATAAGAAGAGTAAAGTATTTACTTGTATGAATTCATCTCCTCGACTACTTGCATCATTTCCAATGAGAGTGAATCCCAATCCCTTCGGTCCCTTCACAATTCTACATGAGATCAATTCCCCTCGTAGTTCATTGACATTCCGTGTGAATTGTGGTCTCTTCGAATCAATATAATCACCTGAAATGTCATCATTTGACGGTCTCTTCTACCTCAATTCCCTCTCACCTCCTCCATTCCTCATATGTGCATCATATGCAGTAGGAGCCTTTCCAATTCCCATTTCTCCAATCGTTGCGTACTTGGCAGTGTTGTATACTGGTCTGTCATACGTTGTCTGCTTGTTGACGTGACTGAAAAGACATCTTTCTAATGACTGTTTCTATACTAGTTATGACTAAAAGTTAATCCTATCTCTCATTTGGCTCTTCCTATTCACATGGACCATTCACAACGTAATATAGTTACTATTCGGGGATGTGCTTCTTACTCTCTTCTCATCCATTCGAGAATCAACTCATTGGGTGGTCGGGAACGACAAAGTTATCAGGACAATCATTCTTAGATGGGACTTGCTGTCTTATCACTACAAACGTTCCATTTGGTGCAAGACTTACCGATTGGGATCAAAGTACACCACTTTGCTGAATATCTCTTCCCCTGAGAGAATACGAAATCGTGCAGAGGTCATGCAGAGAAGACTCTTTGCAGAGTACGGTAGGAAGGGAAGAGGAAGGCGAAGGAGGTAATGTCAGTGGGAGAATGACAGGATGGAAGAAAGAGGAAAGGACCTCATTTGGGACGAGGACTCAACTTGTTCTCTCTCTCAACACAAATATGAGTGAGGAGAGGAAATGGAGGCCCCTTTGGGAAGGAGAAGATGATGATGGAGGTCACAAGATGAAGACTATGAGGATTCAGAAGAGAAGAGATGAGGAAGGGGAAGGGGAGGGGGGGAAGGTGTTCGAATGAAGAGATGGATGAGGATGTACGAGATGAGGATATGCAGTAGAAGAATGAGAAGGAGATCAATAGAGAAGAGGGAGAAGGAAAGAGAAGTGAACCAACTTGCGCAGCTAAAGAGTCATCACACCAATATGAGGGGGGAATATGAGGGGAGGAGAGGACTATTTGGGAGAGACAAAGGAAGGGAATGATGGAAGGCCTCGATTCATGTGAGAAAGAGGACAACTCTTGCAATGGAACAGATGGAACAATCCGAAGGAGGCAATACAATCACTCTTCTAGTCAAACAGACAACTCTATACTTATAGTAACTCACGAGGAAGTGTAAACTGACTCGACAAAGAATGTTCCATAGACAGGATCATCTACTTGTTCCCATCCAGGTGGCAATTCTCGAGGATCATTCCACTGTGTTGTACCCGTGTTGTGACTGAATGGAAAGCATAGATAAGAATAATGAGTGTGTCTCACTCAATGAAGTATTTCTCCCCATTATCAGCATAAGCAACTTCCCAATTGGAAGGAAGAGGGCCCAATCTGCTGCCACCCTGTAATAGAGAGACTCTCATCAGTTGAGGAAGGAGAGATCGTACCTGTACCATCTCAGCCACGTCTTCCTCTGATGGTCGAGGAGTACCGTACAGATGACCTGAAGGAAGGAATCTATGAGGAAGACAGATCAACATTGACAGAGTAATCAAAGGAGAGAAGAGTAATGACAACACTCAATTGACTCCCTCTCTCATTGAATGAACAAAAAGAAGTGAAGACTAGAAGATGGTAGAGATATACACAACTGGACAATACAACAAGTAGTCAAGAAGGAAGGAATGAGGAAGAATATCAAGGATTCCACTCACCCACAATCGAGTGGGAAGGAGTGAATGGCACAATGAATAAGGAGAAAAGGCCAATGGATGGAATGAACAATTGAGGAAACATCACTCAATATCAATATCTAATCGATATTAGATAAGGAATACTCAACATTTGAGGAATATGGAAACAAATGGAGATCGAGGATCTGTTGAGAGACGACGAGGACTATGAGAATGAGGAATAGTTCGTGAGGGTTTAGTTGCGAGTGGGAAGGAAGGGAAGAAGGGAATTGAGGGATGGAATGGGGTTGATAAGCACGAAAGGCCAGACAAGGTAAAGGTTGAGGGAATAAGAGAGGGAAGAGAATGAAGAGGAATGAGGAGAGAGAGAGAGAGAGGAAAGGCATGAGCAAGCACTGTATGTGTGCATGTAGGATGCGATAAGGGAATGAATGTTGATGGAGGAAAGTGAGGACAGAAGGGGAGAGGAAGGGGCCAAATGGTCATTGACAATCATTATCACACCCATTCATTGATATGACGGAATGACTATATGGTCACTACAGAATATGATGAGTGGATAGAACGATATCAAAGAGAGTGGAGTCCCCCTTTGACATGTAAAGTTGAGTCTAGTTGTGGACGACTTGTGAATGTTTGGGAGGAAAGAAAGTGAACATCTCATTATGGGATGGGCCATTTGATAGATTGTATCAGAAGGCAGTCATTGGAACGGAAAGAGAGACAAACACAAGAGGAAGAAAGGGAATGGTCACTCCATCTCATCTCCCCCCCCCCTCACTTCTCATTTGATTCATCTTCATTGAAATGATTATCATTCAAGTAAATACATATATTACCAGTGCAAAGAATATGACGAATAGCAATATTAATGAATAATTTCTCAAGTGATCCGTATTCAAAAGTTGTAACTGTGATAAATTGAAAGACGTATGAGATGGTAATAGGTTGGGAGACTGGAGGAAAGAGAAGGAAGAACACCAAACCGTATATAGAATTACCGCCAGTTGGTCTTCTTCTTTCCCTTCGTTGAGGTGAAAAGGAGCACCACTTCAGAATACAGAGAAAATAGTGATTCCAATGGGAAAAGGGAAGAGAAAAGACAATCTAATGATCCACAACACACTTCCATCATTCGTACTAAACGACCAAATGCAATGTGAATGAATGAGAATGGGTGATCAGTTGAAAGTGCGGGAAATGAATAAAAGAGCCCTTGAGTGGAAGGATGACATCTCATATGAGACAAGAAGAAGAGAGTATTGAGGGAAGAAGAAAGAGAATGGAATCCCTCTCAATGGACAGTGACTCCAATTGAAAGAACTGTCAAGTGAACAAGAATGTTCCAATTGTCAATACAGTCACAGCTGCAACATCCATCCTTATGGAATGGATGAATAGACACTTTAGAGACTCACACATACAATGGGAAGAGAATAAACTCGAGAAACGTTCTTTCGAGGGAAGAAAAGAGATAAACCATTCATTTCCTTGCAGGGCATCTAGAACAAACACATTGGGGGAATGTGTGAATGGATTAAAGGGAACGACCGAGAAAGAAGAGAAGCGATGGCAGAAGAGGACATTTGATACATAGAGAGAAGCTGAAAGAAGAAGAGAAGATGAGACAAAAGGAAATGAACGACGTCCCCCTTTGACATGTTTGGACATTGGTTGATCCCCTCTGTTAGTGGAGTGAAGAGAGTGAATGGATGCCAGGAGGAATGAATGACAATGAGAAATGCCAAGGAGAAGGAGAATAGGGTGACAGGCAAATTATGATGTATTACGTGTCAATCGAGTTGGCAAAACAGAAGGAAACAGATCAATAGAAAGAGTGGATTAAAGAAGAATAAGAAGGAATGATGAATACAACGAGTCATGGATCTATCCATCCTCACTCTCATTACTTATTCTTCTCTTCTCAGATGGGGTCATTACAATCCAGGTGGAGACAGTCCTAATTGTGCGCAAATCGAGACTACCATCCTTCTTAAGAGGGAGAATGAATGGAATAGAAGTAGTCCTTGTGATAAGGATGAGAGAGTGAAGGATTAGAGAGAGGAAAGAGATAAACAGACATGGATTAGGGTATGGACAGAGGATCGATTATCGCACTCTGAGACAGAAAGCGAATCGCGGCCTCGCGTGTACAGAAATGTGCGATTGGAAGAGACAAGAGGATAGGGGGAGGAAGGAGGGAAAGAGAGAAGAGAGAGGGAAGGTTATGGTCATCCCACTACTATGAGAGAGAACAGAGAATGAAGAGAAGGAAGGAATGGACAGTCAACCAATACAAAGAGAACTGTTCACTCTCATACGAGGAGTCAATGAATACAGACATAGCTGGCAATTACTCCAATGGAATGACAAAGAGTCTCTACATATTGACTACGGTACCTTCATACGATCCGTGTTCCAATAGTCTTCCTTGTGCGAGAAGAGTCTCAAAGTGTTGAATGGACACAAATTTGTAGTGTTCTCCATCCACTTCTCCTTGTCGAGGAGGACGAGTCGTGTCTTAATTCAACTATTATGAATTGAATACATTCATCTTCTACCACATCAGCCCTCTCGTTATTCATCAATCATCAATCAGTTCGGATGTTGTATTTAATCAACTCAAGTCATGACGAAAAGAGTCATTTACTCAAATAGATAGCCTTTAAATGGCAGGAAACGTTGTTTCGGAATAGGATAGGGAAGAGTAATTAGGGCGTAAGAGAGGAAGGACGTCGTTTGTCTCATTCTCGTACTTACAAGGGACTGTCTTGCTGTAGACGTTGTCTCTGATGTCTTTCTGCATTTCTTCATACTTCTTATCTGCCAGAATATCACAGATGTCTACAGGAAGAGAACCTGAAAATAGTCAATCTCACTATATAAAGGAAGCAACATCTCAATATCTTCTATTTGTACTAACCAGCAGCAGTCACTTCAATCGCCATCATTTCCCTGCTCGTCACTGTTTGTTCCAACAATCGCGTCACCTCAAATAGTTTGGTCCACTTTCAGAAAACAACTGAAATGCGATACCCTCGGTTTGAAAAATATGCAAACAAGAGATGGAGAATACTCAACGTACAGACCTCTGATATAGTCATTCCAGATACAGGAAGACCCTCAAGAGTAAGGAGAATCTCTCCTGGAACAAGTAATCCTGTCAATTGATCATTCCTTATAATATCAATCAAGATGAGAGAGGCATTCGAGGCACCACCACGGACCTGAACAAGAGAAGGATTGGGAGATTGTATGATGATACTGACAGTGAATGGAAGACTGTCTGTTGAAGATGGACAGAGAACACGAAGGAGACGACGACGGAATGGACCTGTACAAGGGGAATTGAGATTGGATGAAAGAGAGAAACTAACGATTGTCATCCTTCGAAGGTCCCGCAATGGAGGACGAGGCCACCAATTGATCCAGTGCCAGCTGAATGAACAAATGAATCAAAGTGAATAGGAGAAGGGAATTGAGAAGGAGAACCAATCGACTGTCATAGGTGATAAGAGAAGAGGAGAACCACACAACAATTGAGAATTCAAATACTGCAAGGAGTTGATTAGAGAATGGAGAGGAGAGAAGAAAAGGAATTGATAGAGAAGGTAAAGACTAAAGGGGATTCCGAATGGAAGAGTATCAGGTGTCGTAGCCCATTTCAACGGCCTCTTCCTTCCATTTCACTCCCAACTCACTCCACTTCGGTGCAATAACAGACATTTACGATGGGCTGAGAAGGATGATAAAGTGGAAATGAATAACCGCCGACGACTATTCACTCTCATTCGTCACACTATCCAGGTACATTCATTGACTGACATCCCCTTACCTTCTCTTGTTCACTCAAATTCGTCTACTGGTTGTATCAACCCATGAGATGGATGTCTTTTGATCTCAAACCAATGCGCCATTCAACATCTTCAGAAAGGAAAGATGAAGAGAGAGTGAATTAGAGAATGGAGGGATGGAAAGAAATGGTGGCCTTCAGTCCATCAGTTCCGTATGTCACATCTTGTGTGTGGGAGAGAAGAAAACAAAATAAGTGAGTGTTGAGGGAGGAACACTTCCCATGAGGTAACAAAGAGAAGAAAGGCCAGAAAGAACGGAAAGAAGAATGGATGCAACACAAATTAGGGCCAATCTCTTCCCCTTATGCTATCGCCTTCTTTTTTCTGATCACTACTATCAACATTTACGGCGGCGCGTGAAATGAGTGTTGGGATGAGTCAGAAGAGGAGATACAGGAAAGAAACATTACGGAGAAGAGAGATGAGAGACAGAGATCAATAGAAGGGAGTCAAAGGGTAAACAGGCAAAAGATGATCAACTAGTGAAAGTGAGAAGAAAGGATGAAAGAGAGAAGAAAAGAAGAAGAGAGAATGAAATGACAGATCCGGATTCGGGTGCATATCATCCATCTGACAGGTCTTGCAATGCAAAGAAGTGTCAAGAACTGTCACGAGAGAGAGGGAGAGCTCTTTGAATGGACAACAACCACAAGGACAACGAGTCTAAATGGGGAGACCCTTGACTAAAGTGTCTATAAAGATATCCAAGCTAGATAACAAAGGGGGAAAGACCTCACCTGTAATTTGGCCAAGTCTTCTTCCATTGAATCCTTCATCTTAGTAGTCTTCCCTTTTGGAGATTCATCCTTGGATGAAGATGGTCCTTCTCCTGTTATAATGTCTCTCAGTTTCCTCTCAGAGTGTGACCCTCAATCCCCTCCAGCAGATGTCCTCATCCCATATAATCGCGTGAGCTTATGCATAATTGTGTCAAAGGACCACCGCTCGTCTCATCTAACTATTCCACGAGTACCAACCTGGAGTGTAGTCCTCATTCTCCTCCTCAACAACTTCCATCTTCTATGATCGTTGAGAGAGACTGAGTGTCTCTCACTCCCACTACTCTTCTCTCACCACAGAGGTTATGCCCCCAGGCGAGACTTCTTCTCTCTCAATTGATTGGCCCTCCATCCATCGGACCCTCCAATGATCCTGCAATCATTTGTGTATCACTCTCATCCATTAACACTTAAGTGTCAAGAGACACCAAGTGAGAGAATGGCCATTCTGCCAGTCTACCACCACTAAAGGGCTTAACATATACAAAGAGGTAAACCGAATGATCGGCAGAGCATCTGGAGACTCCTTGAAAGGAGAAGAGAATGTACGCGGGGATTGGGAAGAGGGCTTTATCTCGAGAGATTGGGGCGAGAGGCCACGCAAATGAGTGGAAGGGGAAGGAGGGAGAGGGAACTCTCTTGAGAGGGACCACCATTCTAAGAGGGAAGAGCCCACTCAGAGGGGAACAACACATTGCAAGAGCACGGCATTCAGTGGCATCACTCGGTGTAATACACAGAGAAACAACATGTCAGCAACTATCAAAACAATACTACTGCAGTACACAACATGGGGGAGAACCTGGCTACACCAGATAAATCTCACTCTTTTCCAATACGGGGGAACAACAACAAAAACAAGGAGTTGATTGGCAGTATGTATGGATAAAAATGACAAATTCTCTCAAAATAAAAAAAATCTATTCGTCTAACGAGATGACTGTTTGAAAATGAAAGCAAAAATAGTCACCGTACACAGAACAGACCAGGAATCCATTTCACCCAAAACAATTGATCTAAATGCAATATATTATTATATGGATCTAAGCAGTATTGCTGTCTGGACAGATGAAAGATGAGAACTACACGCGAAAGAGTGATCTGAGACAAGACACAAAGAGTGGAAAGTAAATCTTATAGTTTGTGAGAAGCAAAGATTACAGATATGTGATATTGAACTTCGAGGCCAGAATGGGCTTAATCCATGCAAGAACAGCCATTGCTTCGTCCTTCTCAAAAGGATGAAGAGACGATAAGAAGGAAATGTCAGTGGAAGTAACAATCTGCAACAGAACAATTCGCTTCCAATTAATATACAAAGTCATCAACCTGGTGCACATTGTTAATCACTAATGTTCTTCGTTCTTCTGAAACTATATTCGCCGTCTTTTTGATAATATGCAACACATCCGAATCATCTGAACGAATATTGAAAAACTAAAATCAGCTTAAAAAATTTCGATCACCATCTTCATGCAGATTTTCAATCGCCTCCTAAAAACATTGTTTTGACAGATCGATATAATTATTGTACCTCCTGCTCATCTGTCTGTTTGAAGGCAATCTTCCTTCTCTTTACTGATGTCTGTTCAATACTGCTCGTGTTCTCCGAGTTTGATGCAGGAGGAGGAAGAGACATACCACGAGACGCTGATTTCTGGAAAAAGTACAATATTAATAGCATCATAATTTACAAATTATAGTTTGAAAATGCCTACGCGAGATCTCTTCTTAACACCAACATCGAATTGCACAGTATCGGCAAAGGTCACAACAGGGTTTTTCTCTTCTGCAGATATCTTTGTCGGTGAGGAATCCTGCTCCTTAAAATCAGATCAAATGTGCAATTATGATATTTACAAACAGAGGAAGCCTCTCCAAGAGCGTTCAGAATTTTTCTATGATATCGTGACACCGTGGTCGAATTGACTGAGAATTCCTTTGCAGATCCGGTGATCGAGCCTCCACTCAGTACTCTGTGAAGTATAGATACAGAAGAAATGATAAATATACATACTTTTGTACTGCCTTTTGAGTACGAAGAAATGTTTCTTCGTCCATTACTGACGATCTATGTACAGCCTTATGCACGACATCTGTGATGTCTCTGTCTTGATAGAAGAACTGCAACTCTTCAGTCGTCTCCAGTTTTCGTCTCATCCTGTAACACCATCAATACATTAAGCTAGATTGTAAATAACTTGTGAAAACGAAGCTTAGCTAAGGGAAAACTAATTAGGGAAAATTTCCGGAAAATGAATCAATTGATACCGTAGTATGTGCTTAAAAGCAGTTCCGGTTTCATCCCGTTTTTACCGTATCTAAACGATTTCGCAGATGTTACTCTCGCGGTGTTTGAATATTATTGACAATTTCATTTGAGGCATACTCTGTTATGGCCTCCTTACCAAATTCTTTACTATTATTTCAAGGATGAACAATAATGTCAGCAGTTAAGTGCTACTCGAAGTATCCCTTTTTGAGCTGCTTGGATTATCTAATAATTCCAAGTAGCACGGAATTTCCTCCCACAGAGCTATCGTCATTAAAAGAATGGTTTGAATAAGAAGGTCGGGGGTAGAGTGGGCGCGGCGTTAAACTGTCTGACCGCTCATTGGAAGAGAGGAAGGAAACATGAGAGCGCCAGAGACAATTTTCCGTTTACTGTTAAAAAGTTAACAGTCAACCGTTCTCTCTCATTTTCCTCCTTCCCTTCCAATGGAGCGGTCAGAGGAATATAAGAGGTTAACTGTTATGCCCACTCTAGTCGGGGGATTCATTCATAATCTTTCCTATTATCTTCATCCCTTCCAATCGTCCCATAACGTCGGGGAATTCGTGAATGGTATCAGAGATTCTTCATGATGAAGAGACCAAGTAGTAGAGAGCCCTGAACTCCTCCTTCCTCAGTTACCCCGCCCCTTCTTCCCTTCAATCTCATCAGTAGTCGTCTGCCCCTCGCAGCGAAAACGTGCCTCGTGGCCATGCAGCATACTGTAGTCGCCCTCTTTCTCCTCGCTTCCCTCCTCTTCAGGTACCTTCTTGTATCCATCTCATACTGTATGGGATAACTAGTCCTTGTTGTAGAGTACTGTAAGAGTGTTGTAAGATGATTGTTCATTTCAATCAAGGGGGAACATTATTGTCGTGTTTTGCCATCTCTCATCAGTTCCTTCTCTAATTTGTCACAAGCAGGGATGCTTCGTCTGATTTTTCTCTCAAATGAATACGAGAAGAAGAAATAGAATGTGGGAGTAGAAGGGGACTCTTTTGCATGTTCTTTTACTCGATTTGTACCCTCAACACATCAAATGACATTGTCCCGTGAGAGACTGAAGCCCATTCTCACACCCAAATAGTTTCACAAGTCATACAATATCACGTCATCCTAATCAAGAAGTCATATCAATTCCTTCTCAAAACAACCATCGACAACACCAAAAAGGATCATCAAACACATGAAAATGAATATTTTATCCACCCCCACAAAGACTCTATTTTGGTGTGTGCGTCTTTCATTTGGGATTGGGATGAGGATATAAATAATCGGTTATCCACAGTATGTCTGGTTGTGATAGACACCGTAAGTCCTTTCAGTGTGGTCTTCTGTGGCGTCCCTGATGCAGATGACTACAATGCTGTATTGCAGAGAAAACTGTATGTTCCCTTTGATTCAGTCTTCTGAGTGGTCGTCCCCCCTCATAATGATTATATTCTGTCACTTTCAGATATGACGATCTCCGTAGAATGCAACCATCATCATGGGCATCACGTGGACTCGCTAAACGTGCCCCTCATCAGGTACAGTATCCCTATCTTCCTCTCAAGAATCAATTCATTTCAGATCGAGGCTCGTGCCCTGAATCAGTTCAAGAACTGTTACTTCTCTCCCATTCAATGTGTCTTGATGGAGAGAAGACGATGATGTCTCTTCTCATTCTCTGATCTCTCTCTTTCTCTAATCCTCTCGTATTCCCATTGTCCCTCTTCGTGTCCTCTCCCTGTCTCCACATATCCATGTGTGGTCCTCTCTCATTCCATCCAATAAAGAGACTCTCGCTGTTGACTGTATTCAATGGAAGTCCTCCCACTCATTGGGAATCTTCCCACAACTTCATTCATTCATCTATTCATTCATTCTCATTGGAAGCATTCAGTCTGAGATTCTTCAACTGATCCTCCCAGTCCAAGGGGGGAAAGAAGGGAAGAAATGGTTGGAAGTTGCTGAAGAGTCATAAAGAAGACCAATGCATTGAGAAGGAACCACTGACCTTTCTGATGTCAACTGCCTGTAAATATCTGGATGAAGAACATCTTTCAGGAGATTCAAGAGGAATAGAAGGATCAAGGGAAGAATCAGAATGAATCTCTGCATTCACTCCCACCTACAAGTATTACCTCCATTGATAGTGTAGGGATGTACTTACAAGATATGGAATTCCTCTGATTTCACATATGAGAGGTCCTCCTGAATCTCCCTCAATTCGATTCATTCACAACTCTTCACACTAGTCTCCTTACAAAACATGCCCTTTGTGTTCCTTCTCCCATTCCTTGAATGATTTCAGCCTTCAAATGATCATCTCTCGTCTCTTCCACTTCCACTATATTCGCATGTTGTGGAGTATTCGAGTATACATTCTCTGATTATTTCCTTTCTCTTCATTTCTCTTCATCCTCTCACCTTCAGTCTTTCCCCATCCCACAATATAACACTTGTTGAAGGTCAAAATACTCATATTAGGAGGAGGAAGTCGACCCAACTGAGAGTTCAATTGGAGCAGATCTTGAGTCAGAAGAGTGACCTGATGGGAAGTAACGAAGGTGCAGACATCTAATGCATCATGAGGATGGAGAATAACCAAAGCGAGATCGAATGCAGCGGGGAATTGAGCATGAATGGATGATTGTCAATTGAAGAATGGATTGTATCCAACTGTTATGTACTCTGGATGAATGAGTACTCTTTCCTCTCTGATTACTCTTTCTGCACGACTTCGATCGAATGATACAATCACACGAACTTCACTCGCCCTCAACAATTACAGTACTCCACGAGGATTACTGTAGCACAGCGTGCCGAAAAGTGGAACATTCGACTATTGCAACGCATCAAAATCGCGCACATTCGTGAAACCGCGACGCGTCCCACTGTGCCTTCAACGGGACGCGTCGCTGTTT
>JACMIF010000849.1:8261-30651 GCA_014805445.1 Diplogasteroides magnus
AGTCCATGATGACATAGGTGACCATACCTAAAACGAGTTCCTCGCTAGCGAACACCACCTAATGAACCAATGTGACAAGACTTATGCAACAACCTAATATCAACTGGTATTTGTAGGCAAGTGAAAGCCCGACGCACCTGGGCAGCCGATTTCTCAAATATCAAATTTCCACGGAGTTAAGATCGAAAAACCAAGACCATAGCCAAAACTGTAAAAATGCATCTAGCCACATGTACTTCTCAGAATAAGTGTATAATAGCAGGAGTAGCAAAACTATGATTGTTGAACTTGAAAGGGTGAGTATGAACCAAGTAATTAATGATTTTGTCAAAAATTCCAAAATCAGTATGCCTAAAAATGACATTTTTGGCCACTGTAGTCGTATTTCAAGTCTGATATGGGTCTCCAACCACAGTTTTGATACTCCAGCTATTCTACGCTTATTCCGTGAAGCACACGTGTCTAGCTGCATTTTGACAGTTTTTGCTATGGTCTTGGTTTTTCGATCATAACTCCGTGGAAATTTGATATTTGAGAAATCGGCTTCGATTCTATATCAACTTCACGAAAAATGCGGCCAAAAATCCAAAAATGTGCTCCGAAAATCATGGGTCTGCCAAGTATGAAAGATCGCGCCGGGGTGGCTACGATGAGGGAGGGTGAGGGGAGTGGTCCAGGAGCAGGGCATGACCCCACCATGTGATAGGTCAAGCCCCATAGCAATAACTTTCAGAATGGGTAAGATACGAAAGTTTGAATGATTGGCTGGTTTCATAGTATTCAACCTAATACTTAGCAAAAATGTCTTGTTTCAATTTTTGGATGTATGAGATGAAGAAGGAACGTATGCTTACCTGTCTTAGGGGACAGTAGAAATGTCTTCCTCTACAGTGAACAATACATACAAGAAGAGTGAGAACGGCTGTTCCGAGTGTCAATTTCATGGAAGAATAAGTGTCTTCGACATCAAACGACATTTATTGCTCGTCTTTCATACAATGCCTTTACATTGCACCGCGTATGAACATTTCCCGAACGAATAACAATTATGATTACAATTGTGACGATGCACCATGTCATGATAATAACATTTAGCCTCGTTGGTTACTGTTGCTGTTTGTAATTGAATTAGAATTGGGATTTTTTGTTGTTCCATCATTGTATACAAGATTGTAAAGGGAACTACCGAACTCAACTTGACATTCACATGAATTGACAATCGATATCATCGTCTGTTCGTATTTGAGGAACGATCCATCGTTATTGTAGACCTTCCTAAGGACATTGATGTCCCTTGCCACTGAATTGCACGCACCAAAACCTGAATGAAGACGTCATCTTCGTTGTCTGTCATTGTCTACCAGTTAGACATTCATTGTCATTGGCACATATGACTTCATTGACATATCTTGGATAGAAGTCCTCTGGTAGTTGTCTCCATCCCCAACAAAGACTACACAATCCACATAGATTGGAGTTAGTAGATAGTGGATCTCCCTTCTTATAATCACAACTGATTGTCTGACTGATTCCAACTGTAATAGACTGTATCTCAATCCCCTTCTCATTCCTACCATCCAATGTCGATTGTCGTTTTCCCCTCTTCCCTTGTCCTTGTCGTCCATTCATTTGTTGAGGAGCAACATTGGGACAATTGGGAGGATATCCACCAAGGGATGTCTCCAATTCTTCCTTCGTTCTCCATAATGATTGGTTTGTCATCTGGTCGACTGGTTCTGAACGCGAATGGATAATTTTCGTGGGTTGTAGGGGGGGGGAGTTGAAATAGGTAAAGAAGTGCATTTTCCATTCGTCTGATATCGAATGTAGAGACAACGCCTCTGCGAACGCAAAAAATAACTGCTAAAACCGCTTCGAAAACTGCCTATATTTGCAGTTTTTGGAGCGGATTTGGCACATATTTTTTGAGTTAATATGATGAGAAATACAGCTTTTTAACGATTTATAAACCCTATCAGATTGGTTCTCACGTTGCAAGTATCCATTGATAATGTGTAGTTTACAAGCTCTGCACTCTATTGAGTCACAGTCATCAGAAACAGTTGTGGTGGTAGAGGCAGGAATGGGACCGTATCCTGCTACTGTAGGACGACCTTGGGGGATGAACTGCGCTGATTGAGTCTACAAACAACTATTAGAATGTAAACCATTAATGAATGCGTACCTTTGTAGCAATAGCCATTGTAGCATCTCCTGCTGCTTCTTCTGTAGCATCCTGAATAATAATTTATACAAAGAATTTTGAACCTGGATGAGAATCCACTATGACCACTAGGGAACGAATATTGGAAAACAAGTGCAACATAACTCGCTGTCCTCTCATTCCGACCGGTTGTCTATGATGAACGAGAGTGAATAAGTGCGCAGATACGAAAGAGGTGCACTTTATTCCCAAAAAGCGTTCCCTAATGACTACGCGATTGCATGCCATAAAGCAATTGACTCAAATGATGCCAAGTGTCTCGTACTCAATTGTAGATTGTGTCACCTTGTTGAATAGCGGTTTCTTGTTTTGTGAGACAAGATTGGGGAAGTGATACATGGCCTCGTCCAATGAAGTTGCATACATTGATTGATCGAATTGCATACATTCTGTTGATCCTTTTAATCGTGCACATTCACAGGATCGTTGACTCTGCAATTCAATCAATCAAACACATATAAATAACTCTCCTTTTCCACAGTTTACACTGCGGAAACGGCCGCCGCGCTTTGAAACTGTCATATTTCAAAATAGCATTAATTATTATTCATGTAAACGGAACTGAATTAGCTGGTACACATGGCGACTTTTCGTCCTCCTATGCACTCTCTCATTTGCGTGCTATTTCTTCGGTTAGACAGTCGCCACTCGTGCTTTTGCATAGGATATTGAATCTTACTGAAGTAGTCAAATGAAGCTTGTCTTTCCGTTCGGATTACAGGAATAATATACGTGATATTTCCATTAGTCTTGTCAGAGTGAATCCCAAAGTTCATTCCGCCTCTCCGAGATCTCTATAGCGCGGTCGTCCCTGACGCATAGAGACGACCGCGAGAGAGAGCTCAGAGGGACGAAATGAACTTTGGGATTCACTCTGCCAACACTGATGTGCATTACACGTAGCAGCATACTTTTCTGAAATATAAATGTGGAAAAAGACAGTTTTTTCCGAGGATAAAGGAAAAGGACTTGAGATGTTACCTGTAGATTGGGACATTGTTGTTGTTGTGGACATCCTCCAGATGGCCAACTCCTTCCATTGACAACGAATAGAAATGAAGAAAACAGAAGAACTTTCCTCACTTTCAACATCTTAGACTGCCATACAATACTCACAAAACTCACTCCTCCCCAAACAAATAATCAACTCTAAAACCAATACTGACTCCTTCATTGATCCCTTCGTGTCTTGTAACTTCTTTCTATTCATCAGATTGAATCTTTTCGTCAATTCAATATAGTCTTTATATGTTAGTTCATTGATCGAATCATGACTCATTAAAGATAAAGAATAGTTTGAAAGAAGTCAATGTCAATATTTGTCCACTGACTTTTCTTCTACCCGCCACATCTGACATGTTCATGTGGAACGATTGGATATGTAATGGAGATTCGAAGGAACAAAAGATACTTGAGCTAATATTATATGAGGTATTCCTTCTGAGGTTGTGCAATATGATGAACTGGAATTGATTGGAATGAATTTGCCCTTCTTCCTATTCTACGTATGGTTGCACTTCTGAATGCATTCCTCTTAATGCAACAACTGACCTTCTCACCTAACAACAGTCGAGTAATTCCTCATGTATTGCTTGAGTGTCCTGCGGAAATTGGCACCGAATACGTAGTAGATGAGGAAATTGCATGACGAATTGACGACAACCTAAAGAGAAGAAAAGGGAAGAAGAAGTAGAAGAAGTAGAGGATGATGACCTTACCATGAGGTTGGACAAGTCAATGAGATACGAATTCTCAATCGAAAAGAGCATCTCGAGAAGATTGACCGTTAGAGGCTGAAAAGGACTCGAAAGTAGAAGAAGAACGATGATTTGTGCAGAAGGAACCCCTTTGCACTTCAAATGACATACCAGAACATTGCAGGTTACGAATAGAGCCACAACCAGAATGAGAGTGACAACATCTCCATCTCCTCCCTCATCTCCTTCTATCCTTTGTTTACGACGAAGTGTTATCACTATGGCTGAAGAATCCTTCCCTCTATGAACTGCATGGATGAACTCACCAGAATTAATTAAGATGAGAAGGAAGAAAGGACCTGCAGCCATTATAATCGTGTACAGCCATGCATAATAGATTGTGACATACAACTGAATCATTCCCTTTCTTCTTTCTCAATATCCTCATTACCTCATTACTTCTCAATGCAGAAGGACAAACATCTTTACTTGGTTGATTGAATGGAAGACTCCAACAATCAATAACATAGATCTCGAAGACATGAGGAGAATTGTAAGCGACTGCCATGAATACAATCACAGCCAACATCTGAATGATCATCATTTCTTATGAACTCCCTCATTCAACAGCTGTTTCTCTTTGTGTGTTCTCACCCTGAGAGAAGAATTGACAGTGCAGAAGTTCTTCTTCATTCTTGTACTACCAGCCACAAGGATGAAACAGTCAAATGCAGCTGTTACTGTAAGAAAGACTGAAAGGGACTGTGCAGTCAATCCAATAGGGAACATAACAGGGGCCAATTGAGCGAAGATACTATTGGCACTCAAAGAATGTTCATTGATCATTTGCTCTTTCTCATAATCAATCAACCTTATGGATCGTTTCCTCATGTTCTCTAAGAAGAAAAGAAAGTATGCCGTGAGTATAATAATAATATCTGAGCACGCGAGGGCACATAAATATCTGCAATGTGAATTGTCTTCAATCGAACATCTTCTCTTTCACTTGATGTACTTCTTTTTGCCCTCTTTCCACTCTACGACCACGCCTAGACACCCACCACCATTACTTATCCATCCAACACAAAACAACTGTCTCTATACTCTACTAAATGACGTGTGTACTTATCACAATTGACTTCCTGGATGACTTACATGTTGAGAGATGAGATCATTGTCTTTCTTGAGTATATGAATGCACTGATTGTATCTCCCACTAATCCCATCAGTCCAATTGCAGGTAATAACATTCCAATGACAATCTGAGTACAATTCATTCACTTCAGTCCTTCCTTTACATTTCATATTCTTCAATTTCTCATTAGTCGTCTGTGTTTGCACACAATGGAAAGGATTGGTTGTGGAGTAGTTCATTCCCCTCTTCCCTTTACTCGATGACCCTCTCAATGGGATGAAAGGATAAGACATCACAGCATTTCTCTTTATGATTCAACTACCAACTTCAGTCTCTCTTGCAAAAGCCTCTTTTCTAGTCTCACTTATTAGATTATCCATCTGTTTCAAACTGCAATGTTCAAGGAAAAGAGACTAGACTGACCAAATTGAACTGATCGTAGATTGTATTTGAAGAGTGAACTCCCTCGACAATGGCCCCATAACAGTATCCACACACTGCATATCCATAACATATTCCATTTGCTATTGTGTCATTTGTACAATAGACTAAAATAGGAAGTCATTTGGTCATCCCTCATCTCCCACTCACCTTCATTCACTTCGTTCATCTATGGTCTTCCCCCACTCTTCACTGTACAATCGCTTCTTCTCAATGCAAATGATATGAATATGAATTGTGTGGAACTTATATGAGACGACCAAAATAATGGAGAAGAGAGAAAAAGAGGAAGAGCGACATGGGCGATTTCACTCGGAGGAGAGAATGAGTTGAGAGAAGGAAGGAAGAGGTGAAAGGGAGGCGTTCCTGCCCTCAGGGCATATGAAAAGATGAAGATTGACTGTGGAAACCATCTGAGAAGGGGTGATAATGGAGGAGGAAGAGAATGAGTGGAAGGAGGGAAGGAGAAGGGAAACATGATGGATGGAGAGAGGACAGAGGAATGACTGAGGAAAGAACATGAATGAAGGGACAAGGGATCAACGGACATAAGTGACCATTGAAGGAAATGAAGGCAAAACTGTCTCTTTCATATCCATTTATTCCCTCAGGACGATTGTTTATCACAATATGCAGCAATATAAAGAGGAGATGATAGAACAGTATCTAAATGCTGAGTATCGATGCTTATTTAGTTTGACATATGGGAATTGAGATGACATCGCCACACAAATGATAGTCTTACTAAGAGAATAGTATCAAATAAGAATAAATGTTCTTAGAATAGTTGGGGAACAGACAAGACATGGCAAAAGTGTGTGGATGCAAGTGTGATAATTGAATTACTCTGGATGTTAAACAGAATGAGAGATTGAATGAAAGAAGGAGTTGAGTCCATATTCAGAGGGATCAAATGGAATGAAGTGAGAAGTTATTACTATCTCGTGTTTTCATCACATTCATCTCATGATAATTATCCATCCACGATCCATTAACTATTCCAGAATGAATCGTCAATGAGATTGCACTACTTCTCCTTTCATTCAACTCACTCACAACAATATCTCTTTTTGTATCATCAAATTACTGAGAGAGTCATTACATCATTAATCCCTTGTTTCACAGAATAGATCATATTCAGATAATATATGCATGTAATCCCCTTTGGTTCAAAGCGAGAGGAATAGTTCCCTGTACCTGCGTTCCATCGGTACGGAATCGGTATATTTGTCGTTATTCTTCCCCACAGTGCCGTTGTCTCATCCCCTGATAGCCAACCGTGCTGCGAAGAAGAACGACGATAAATGTACCGATATAGAACCTCGTAATGTGTTCCATCATGCACTGTCATTTGCAGTTGAAGATACTTTCGTCTTCGTTAGTGTCCTCATTCATCTTCGATTCAATGCAATACACGTATTCCCCCTCCGCATTTATTTACAACGAACCCCCAGTAGAGTTACATATTCTGTTCCCAAATCAGAGATGCATGCCCTTTTCTTCGCGTGAGCAAATTAGTTTGTGTTTTTGTGCGAAGACCTGAAACGACTTTGTTTTACTGTGCGATTAACTCCACATCATTCATTTATTCCCTCTTTTATTCTGATTTGCACGGTTATGCAATGAATGTTGAGGAAGCAAAGGAAATGTTGTACAGGAAACAACAAAAGGAAGATAGTGACAGTAACGAAGGAATGGAATGAATGGACGTCCATCTCATTAATATCAATCCCATTTCTTCTTCTTCCGGGTCTCATTTACTATTTCCACATGCAAACTATTCCCAGTATCTACCTGTTTCACCTGTTACTTTTTCTATTTCAACCACCGGAAACAGTCCATTTGAGTGTTTCTGATACGGCCTCCCCTTCTGTATTCCTCCCCTTTTCTTCATATGAATAGGCCTTTCCTTTGAGAATTGCCATTTGATTCATAAAGTGAATATACTTCTCTTCGTCTTCTCTTCTCCTCTTAACTACCTTCTCCAATCGTGTATCCTCATTGCCTTTTATCCTTCTTCCTCTTCTTCTCGTTAGTCTCCATTCCTTGTCCTCTCATTCAATTCTATTCTCTCATCTACTACAACATCATCCACTTTCACTTGTCTCAATATGAAATGAGTGTCGATGACTCTCTTTGGATGCACTTCAAATGGGACGATATTTATACTCTTTCTATTGACAAGTGACAAGATATTGAGACTTCCTGTCTACAGTTGAATGAATGAGGGAAGACCCTTCCCCTCCCTCTCCTTTCTTCAGTCCGTTCACTGATCCTGCTCCCCTTCATCTTATTTGTGTCTCCTTCAGATTGGCTGAATCTGACAACTTCCATTCTCTTCTGCACATTCACTCCTGTATCCACCCTCATCTGATCCTTTCTCTGACATCACAACATACAATTGACAATCTTTCGTGATTCGTATGGTTATTGCATTGTATGTCTCGTTGTGAAGTAAAGGGTAGTCATTTGATACGTAATGTAGTAGGCAGTCATTATACTCTCATGTCATGATCAAGAAGCAGACCTTCTAATGAGGAGTGTTCAGTTTCAGAAGGATGATATTCTTGACCCTCGATTCTCTCTCCATTCCGAGTGTTTTTCACTTTTCAGTGACTCCCGATTGGGATGGGGCGGAGTTGAGTCCACAGGAGAGAACTGCCTACCACTCTCATTCCTATTGTCTTGCCTCCTCTAAGATGACGTAGTGAGGTGTCCCTAAGGGAGTGAATCCCTGATAGTCCCTTCCCTTCACAGTCATCTATCCCTTGTGTCCCCCACTCAACATCCGGTCTCAATCCATCGTAGTTCCCCTGAATTCATTGACTCGTAAAGTGTATCGTTGTCCCTTCACTTACAGCTTCTCTTTCCTTCAATCACATTATGACTATTGTCTGTCCTCACAGATTTGCCAGCTGAGGGTCGTTCCCACACAACAATCCATGTGTGAGTCTGTGTCCTTTCTCAACTTCCTTCTTTCCACTTGAGACCCATTCTAAGATTCTTCTCAATCTCGTCACTCATATTTTGACCGTATGTGTACTGTTGACTGTGAGTGTCTAATGTCTTCAGTTGGTGGATGGAATGAACTCCTCTCAAGACTCTTCGTGTGTTGATGTCCGTTCTTATCTATGGAAAGAGAAGGGAGATCTCACTTATCTTCCCATTCTTCATCTATTCTTCGGACTTCTCTACACTGCCATCATATCGTGAGTATCCATTTCATTGCTCATCTCTGTCTCTTCCATATCCATTTTGTTGCCACTCAAGTCAAGAAGAAACGAATAGAAACAGAAGTAAGAATGGGTGAAGGAATGAATGCCAACTGGGATTACAGTCATTCAATAAGGGGAAGATGACAACAGCTTCATTTTGCATTCTTCCCACTTAGGACCCTCTCTTCCCCCTCAACTTGTCACAAATGCAACTTCGTTCTCAATGTGCACTGCCACTAATGTACATAGATGAAATTAGAGGGAATGGAGTGGTCCTGAGAGGAAGAAGTTGTCACATCCAAAAGATCGCATTCTGCACAATTGTACACAACATTCTCGATTCCCTCTAAGTACCTCCATTTAGACAAGAGAGTCAAGGGCGGATACATCATGCAATGACTCAGGGGTTATATGATCTTTAGGTTCTTCGTGCAAAAGGGATCAAATGGCATGCGGGGTGTTAATGAGAATAGAGTCACGTAGACTGTCTACAGGGAATAGTGGGAGGGTGGACAGGTGCAAGAAGAAGGAGTATCATGTAGAATCACGTGGGATAAGCACATTTCACATCCAATTACACTTGTTGAACAAAGGATGAGAATAGATTCATTTGAGATGTGGAGTGGCAGGGAATGCATTTGTGATAGTGGCAGTCCTATCAAACAAATCCCTTCAATCCGTCAGGAATCTCTTCATCGTTTCACTTTCAATGTCAGACATCGTTGTCTGTTTTGTATCGGGTATGTACTTACCACCTTCTATTCCTGTCTATGACTTGTTTTGACCTTCTGGTCCCTTCAGGTACAATAACTCCCATCTCTGCCTTCACCAAAGTGTGGATATTCGGATCTCATCTATGTAATCTTGTTCCAGTCATTCAGGTTAGTCTACATTGACTAAAAGGTCGAGGCCTCTCAATAGTTGTGAATGTAAATGAGACTGGAAGAGTACGTAAAGGGGACAGAATGAATTTGAGGTGTTGAGGGACACATAATATGTTGTCTCATGGAAAGAAATGATCGTAGATCTTCTGAGGATGGAAAATTGTTCATTACAGGGGACAAGTCTCTGTTTCTCTACTTTCACACTCATGGTCATTGCTGTCGATAGATTCATTCTCATCATATTTCCTACCAGAAGGTGAAACCATTCACTATGGAAGATACCGGGGGTTGTAAATCGGTAAATTTTGGTTCATTCTTCTCCTCAGAACCGTTGTCTCATTCCATGATAAACAACAGCGCTGCGGAGAAGAATGACGACAAATTTGCAGATTTATAACCGCTCGAGGATGAAAGACAACTGAGCCAATGGGCATTTGGTCATGAATGACACAACGATGAAATGTATCAATGCGCAATCATTCCCGCGCATCCTCACTGCTCATTTGTCCATTTCAATATTATGGCTCAAATGTCCATGGCGCTCCTTTCTTTCTCCCACGCATCAAGAATAAGTTGATCGACTCGTGCAGGCCCATGCAGAGAAACCACGCATTTCCATTGATTGTCGCGAATGTTCTCATCGCAATTCTCATTTCCCTTCCAATGTACTTCAGATATAAACTACAGGTGAATGACTTCTATCTCACTAATTGATATTCTTGTGCAGATTATGAACTTTCGAGAAGGAATGCCCTTCTGTGGTCAAATATGCAATGAGGACTGGGCACCTAATGACGACTTCTCATTTGTACTATTCGATCGAAGTTCTTACGGTACATTCCCCCCCCCCTACCACCATCCATTATCCCCCTCAGGCACAATGCTCTATGTGGTACAGTTCGGTATTCCACTGATTGTCATTGTCTTCTGTTACTCGATGATCTCCCTTCGAATAGGCCAGGTCCGTCCAAATTGCATTGTCTTCTTCTTCTGGATGACAGTGACACACATAACATCATTTGGTGTACTGGGATGCCAATCGATGACAATCTGTTCTTCCTTTACTCATTCTATACAGGGTGTTCTTATGAGGTCTCAATCTGCTGTACATGAGAATGTTGTCATGACTGAACAGAGAAGAAATGCACTAAGGAGAAGAATGAGAACGAATAGAATGCTCATAGCAATGGTATGAGAATAGGAAAGAGGAAGGAAGTCAATGGACCCCCCAGGTGGCTGTATTCGTATGTTGTTGGATGCCAACTGTTGTCTTCAACTTCCTTCGAGACTATGAGTTCCTTCCTTCTTTCGTTGCTCAACAAGATTATCTATATGGAGTCATCACACACTGCATATCTATCATGTAAGAGAATAGAAGAGACACAATTGTCTCCTCAAGAGAAGGTTTTCGGTCTTGGATAGCATCATTAAGTGTGCAATGTTGCATTAGAGACTACCCCTAATGGGATCCCATGAGACTTCTCTTCTTAGTATTCCTTCCTCTTCTTTTGTTTTGTATGCACAGCAGTGACTATAATCACTCATTATCCATGCAGACAACCATTCATTTCAGGTCTACGGTATGGAATCCCATCCTCTATGCTCTACTCAATGAGCAGTTCCGTGTGGCATTCAAGACACTTCTTGATATTCTAAGAGGAAGACCATCCCATGTGGTAAGGGGATTGAATAGGAATGGAAGTGAATGAAGTCATTCAGAAGTTGGATAGAAGATGTTCACGATTGATGAGTACTGCATATGTGGATACTACTCGAAGTGATACTGCACTCATCAAAGTACACAAAATGAGTAGTCTCTGAGGATGAGAGGGACTCAAGTAATATCATACTATCAATACGTGCCATATCCCCACATCGATATCATTCATTCATTCACATTTCCAATTCTTCGTATTCTTGCAACGAGTATCTTCTCACTAGAACATTCCATCATTCTTCCCATTCAAATATCCCATTTATCGCCGTTAAATGTGATCAAATGAGTACAAGCAATGTTTATGCAAAGGAAAGCTTATGTTGTGAATGAGAGGGACAATGTATGGCGTATCCCAATTAGAGTGACTCGTAGACAATCGGTTGTTCCCAGTGACTATTCACTCAATCACTCCACTCCATACACACTTCGGGTCACAGATTGGAGGACATAATTAGAAGGCGCGATCCATTGAGGACTCCTCTCTCTATGGGAATACACTCTCCCTCCCACTCTCCCCCTCTTCAAGTTCCATTCTGACCTGCCATGTCCCCTCTTTTGTTCCTTTCTTTCACTTTCTTCAATAGCATTTAATTTAGCAATCACTTTGCATTTACAACGTCTGAGATAGGAAAAAGGATGGACATGAGACGAGGAATGAATGAGACTATGAGGAATGCACGAATATGCAATGGAATGTGATCAAGGGAACAAATGACATCGACACAATAACATTACTAATGATATTAGTGGCAGGATTATGATAGCTCTCTTTGTGATGAAATGTAAGGCAAGGGAGGGGATAAGTGAGTGAGACTGTATATAATAATCAAAGACAAATATAATACAGAAATGAAGAATTGAAGTGAGAGGAACGACCCGATACACAGTGAAATGCAGTAAAGAATTGATGAGAATGAGGGGAGGAAGGAAAGAAACTGAGGAAGGATATACTACAGAGTCACACGGAATGACAATGATACATTGGGTCATAGATGAGATAAGAGAGGTAAGAGTACATAGAAGGGAATGAGATTTCTGATCTGTAAATGATCGATGAATGGGAAAATGCGATGAGAGATCACTCATTATACACAGAGAAAATGAACAGTGCCTAGATGTATACCACAATGTGATACAAGTTGTTTCATGGGGCTGATTCGGCCTCATATATGATTCCTCCCCTTGGTAGCATCTCAGATAGGAGTGTGAACTGTTGAAGTCCATGTGATCGTTCTTGTAGGAAGACCTTACATGCACTGGCCAATGAACTGAAATGAGATCATTTGACTCTTTAGGGTCATATGCACTCTCCATTTCAATTCTCTTATATCCTATCCTGTTCTATGCCAACTTTCTCCTTTGTCTTCCCTTTTTGTGATGCCATTCGTCTAATCTGACCGGCTTTCCCTCTCACTTTCCCCCTTTATCTGCCGCCTGGAACAAACCGGAATTGCATCTAAGAGTGCAATGAATGAATAGTCCCCGTGAACAGTGGTCTAAGCCTGGCATCTCATCCAAACCTTTCCTTTTCCTCCCGTCTCAAACCATTCCAAGGTCATACTTGACCAACACAAAAAGCATACGCGGGATGCGATTTATAAACGAGGTTCCCATGATGGAACAGTTAGAAGAGAGAAGGCTATCGTAAAAGTAATCACTTATCCTCAATATGGTTACGGTATGATGCCAGAAGTTGCGCCATTGGTCCCCTTCTGACCCTCTGAGATATACACTCACTGAGCTCTTTATGGCTCATCCCACACTTGGTGCCGTATTAGACTGTATGGGTTGAATCGGGTGAGTGGATACAAATGTGAATGGGAGGGAGGGCTGTACCTTCCCCTATTATTCCCTCCCTCTCGATATGCAAATTGATCGTGAGCGCCTTTACAGGTCCCGTGAGAAGAATACAGTAATTAGTGGAGGGGCTGTCCCGAATTGCCATTTCTGAGGGTAAGAGGCTGTCCCGAATTGCCATTTCTGAGGGTAAGAGGCAAGGTCAGAGGAAGAAGAGATAGTGTGTGAATGGAGAAGGAACAGAGACAAGAGTCAAGTGGGAATGAACAGACCTGAGTTGGAGGAAGATTTGGTATGCAGGAAGATGTCGATGATCAGGGGAATGACGACGATCAGCCCATGATGAAAGGATTGATTGATGAACGGATGAAACATATGAAGGATCAGTTATGACATATTCATCTGAAGGGAAAGATGAGATAAGTGATTGAAGGGATACAAAAGACTCACTGTTTTCATCAAAAAGAGCAGCAAATCGAATGGCAGCCAAATCTCCGTTATCCAATTGGAAGTTGTTACAGAGTATTCTCAATCTGCTGGCTACATCTTCCCATTGATGAAGTAGACGAACATTTCCAAGTAGAGCCAGAACACCCGCAGGTAAACTAAATAAAATCATTGTCAACTGTAAATCATTGTACTGATGACTACTGTCCCTTCTGAGTGCTCTCTTCCCATATCGTAAACGGTTAGTGGTCTTTTCTCTCTTAGTCGGCCACCACCAAAGGATCAATTGAGGGCAGTCTAAACACTTGCGTAACCTCTTCCCCTGCCAACCTCCTTAAGCGGCCGAGACTGTCATCCCCCCCCCCAACTATTATCCAATTTATAAGGTACTATTGCATGGATAGTTGAGATAAGAATCGCGCTTCTTCCTTTGATCGCATGCATCATAAACATTTTGACTATCCACACGAATTATCCGATCGGTTACGGTTGGAGGGCTGTGTTTGATTGGAGAAGGGGAAGGCAAATGGACCATCAATGGAATGAAGATGGGGACAGGAATGGAAAAGACTCACTCTGTTCCATTGGCCATTTTGATACACGATGGAAGTTGATTCCTAGCAACAGCAAATGTAATGTCAATAAGATGAATGAGAATCCACGATCCCTTGAGAAGATTCATCTGATCTTCCATCTACAATAACACTCTCAGTCAATCAAAGGAAAATACTCCATTCATCCCGAAAGGACACTCTTTCCGTCTATTGAGTGACAGTATCCTGTCCCTTTGATCAATCACTTATCCACTCGAAACACTCACATTTAACTTAACGAAGTATGGTGCCTCTCTGGCCCATGGAACAAGGGAATTGAGCATCTTCTCCGCAACACTCATTGAAAAGTCGAATGGATCATCCCGACGGGGAAGGTTATCGAAGAGGAATCGCAGATCGGGAAGATACGACTGGAGGGTGGTCAGAAGCTGAAGAGAATGTAATGAGGAGAGCAAGCAAACCACAATTCACCAAAAAGCGCGTTTTATAAACGCGCATTTACAACATTCGAATAATTTGCAAAAAATCGATTTGTCATATTAGAAATTGAAATTGCCGGAATTGAAAACAATTTACAAGTTACCAGTCAGTTCGCAGAATTTTTTGAGTTTCTTGATTTTTCCTCAAATTTTGAAGCTTTATTCTACTAAAAGAATGAAAAATAAATCAGGAAAAATGCCAAAATGCTTTTGTTACCGTTTCAGAAAAGAGCGCGCTTTATGGCAGGGTCACTTAAGATTACAGTAACCAAAAACGCTCTTTCGGTTTGCGTGGAGAGATGAGAGAAGAGGAAGGACTCACTGAGTTGTTGTTGGTGGAATGAGTGTTTGCATTGTAGAATGCACTGTCGATGTTCTTTTCTGTTGGAAGTGGACAGATTGGAAGAAGAGGAGAGGAACGATTGGAACCAGGTCCTGATCCTGAAGAGAAAGACTGAAGGAGAAGAAGAAGAGATAGATGATACCTGAGGATGAAGCTGACAATGGAGGTACAGGCAACATATGAGTATATGAGAGTTGAGGAGGGAAGGAGACATAGTCAGGAAGCTAAATGAGAAGGAATGAAAGAATGACAATATAAGAATGAACTGACTGGAGGTTGAGGATTGTAGTGTTCTCCATATTCAAATGATGGAGGTTCGTGTTTGATTGTCTGTTGATATGAGAATGGATTGTCAATGGTTGAACCCAGAAGAGATGCCAATGAGTCACAATTGGGTATGTAAGTATGTCGAGGAGTGAAGCCTGAATATTGTATGAATGAAATGAATGAATGAAATATCTAACCAGTATGTGGTTGTGTGGATGATAGTGTTGGAGATTGTAATACATTCTGATTACATTCTGCCTTCATCAATTTGTGTTCCATATAGTACAATTGCATTGCATCGGGAGTACTGAAATGTCTTCCTTTAGCTTGATCCATTTGTGTCAAATGGATTCCCTTCAATCCTCCCCTCATCCTCTTTCTCTATTCAACCTGCCTACAATCTCCTTCCCTTTGCCTAACCGATAATCTCTGGCTCACAACACAATTGCGCAAGTCGAAAGAGGGGAAGAGTTTCTCTAGATTGTCTATCAAGATAAAGACTGATCAATCTTACCTGGAAGTCACATGTCCATCCATATGAGACTGTTGTTGAATGAAGTAATCATTATTCTGTCCTCCCATTCTCGATGCCATCTTCTGCATTCTTTGTGCTCTATCCCTTTTGTAGTATGATCCAAACTTGTTTCTTCCTCCTCTCATTCGGTCTTCTCGAACAGCTCAAATAACAGTAATCATAGTGTGCCCCTTAATCATTGTCACTCCATAATCATTCACTCATCAATACTACCTTCTCAATATTTACGATCCCTCTTCACTGTCCCTCTCTACTCTTCCTATGCCAAAAGGGATACCGGCTGGCTCTTCACCTCTCTCGAGTTTCAAAAGATCCCCTCCCGGATGATCCTCTTGTCCATTCTTTTCGGCTGCCCCTACTAATTATGCGTGTGCCCTCCCGCACTCTACAGTATACAAAGGCACTCTCGAGTCTCTGTCGGTATCCTCCAAACTCTAATTGTAGTCCTTCCCTCTCATCCATCTCCACACTTTTTCCTATCCACCTTTTTCTATCCCTTTGTCCTGCCCTTTTTGCCTATGGCAGGGGAGGCTACAGTATGCCTGGTCGTTCCCGTTGAGAGTCTAAGGGGACATCTCAGGGGAGAGGGATGGAGGGGGAAGATACTGTAGAGAGGAGCCTGGCACGCACAAGAACGCTGTCTCTTCATCGTTGCAGAACATTTCCATCGATTTACTGCGACCGGTTTTTTGTATGGGAAAGAGAGGCGAGGGACAGCGAAAGTGCGATTGTGTCATGGTAGACACGAGGTTGGCATGTTCTTAGAGGGTAGATCATAATGACAAGTAGATCAGAGGAGTGACAGGTAGATCAAAGGAGTGACAGGTAGATCAGAGGAGTGACAGGTAGATCAGAGGAGTGACAGGTAGATCAGAGGATGAAGAGACCGAAAAGGGAGGAATAAGAAGATAATTACGGATAAGTCAGCCAGATATGGACACAGAGTGAGAATATGCGGTCGAGATCAAAGTTGAGTCAGTCTCCCATAAGGGAAAAGAGATGAGAAGGAAACGATAACTACTTGGGAAATAAAATAGAAAGAGACACCCGCTGTGTTGGAATGAAACTAACCTTCCATCTTCATTCCTTGTGAAAGACATTTGTTGAATCGACACGATGGGCATCTCTTCCTACATGTCTTATCCACTGTACAGTTCTTATCTGCAGAACATTGATACTGCTGAAAGAGAATGAGGAATGAGGAATGAGACAAGGACAATCACCTTCTTGTTCTGGACTGTTCTCTTGAAGAATCCCTGCAAAGAAGATGAGATTGGATGAGAAGGTCAGAGGACATGTGAAGAAGGAATGATGTCACTCACCTTACAACTTTCACAAGTTAGAAGACCATAGTGATATCCAGAGACCTTGTCACCACACACTGGACATGTTTCAGATTCAACAGGACTGCGAACTGGACCCTGAAGAGGAAGAATGTCTATTCAGAAGGGACAGATAGCCTTAGGCAAAGTGATCTCATTATGAATCATATGAATGACTAAGAGTTGAAATGATGATTGATTGAAAGTGAAAGTAGTCACTGACCTGAGTGGGAATACCACATGGAATACCCTGAGGGACCATAATAGGACTAGAGGAGAGACTTGTCTGTGGTGGTATCTCCATCTTGACTTGTATAACAGGACTGTCTACTGTCTCCTCTCCTCCTCCCTCTTGTCTCTCTGTCTCTCCTCTCTCTACCATTCACACACACTCTCTACACTCTTGAGTGGACTGTAAAGGGAGGAGACTCTGAAAGGAAAGCATTCTCCAACGGAATCTGATGAATACAGTATACCCCGAGGGCACGAATAGAGCGAACTCTCGAACGGAATCAGAAGGCTACAGTATGCCCCGAGGGCAAAGAGTGGACACTCGAAAGGAATCAGATGATTACAGTATGCCCCGAGGGCACGAATAGATGAGGAGTGCGAGGGAAAGTGTTGAGTGAAAGTGTGAGTGGGAGGGACAGAGGGAGGCTCTCAAATGAGAGATTCCTCTTACAGGAAAGAGTCACATAGAATGGCAGCATAGCCAAAACCTGTCCAACTCTTAGATATTCGCCTCCTTTTCTGGAATGAAAGAGGGAAAGGAGGAAAGTGAAAGACACAGTTAAGACAAGGATGGGGGGAGGGTCTCAGTTGGCAATACTAGCTACAGTAGTTTGAAGTGGAAGTACAAACAGTGTGTGAGGATCGACACCCATGGGCATTGGGTGTTTCAATAGAGGCCATCATGCTTTGTGCAATTCTCGTTTGAGAATAAAGAGAGAGAAGAGGAAGGAAGGAAGGGAATCAGGCAGGTTTAGGGGAGGATTCCAAGTTATCTGAGTGAGATGAAGGGGAGAAAGTGGAATAGAAGGAGAAAGGGACAAGTCTCATCACAGACTAACCCCCACATCCAAATCATTATGGCAAGTGTTCAAAAAATGTGCATTGCCCTGTGGATAGCTCCTCCCTATACAGGATTTCTCTTTCTTCTGCCCCTAACATCGAAAACGAAAGCCAAAGAAATACAAAGAGGGACGACGTTGCAAATCCTTAGCGAGTTTCCCCCTTGTTACGCCATCCTGTGAAGAGGGAAAGGAGAAAAGAGAAATGAAAGAGATTACAGTAGGATACGAGAATCACTTTCACCCTCTTACATGATGACCATTCATATGAGAGAACATGTCAAATGAAGAGGAATAGAGAATAAGAGATATGAGAGATCATGCAAAAGTAGGAGAATCAACAATGGCCATTCCATCACTGAGGAATGTGCAGAGTTATCCATTTCACCCCTTCTACAGTAATCCTCCTGAATATTCCTTCTCCCTCTTGAAGTTGTTTGCCAAGGGACACGAAACTGTTTGTATCTTCTCATTTGTGGAAAGGAGACAATCGTATTGGACTCGCAGGCTACATTTATGAGAGATATCTCGATAGAAGAGGGCTCGATTGGGATGAGAGATAAGATGCCGAAGGGGTCAATGTGAGGGGAAAGTTGAGGGAAAGGAAAGGGATGGGAGAAGGGAAAGGTGTTCAGAGGAGGATAGTGGAAGGGGTCTGTGGAGGTCATTCCTGTAGAAGAAGTAGTAATGAGAGAGAAGGAGGACTATAGAGATAGAAAGACATAAAGAGAGGGTACCTGCCAGTACCCCTTCTTATTCTATTCCAAGATAGTCAATTGGAGTGGCTAAGAGAGACGTCATATTCACTACTCGTATCTATTGATCATTCTATTCTCTCATTTCATCTCTCAGAAGTCGCACCATCGCAAGTTATGCAATTTCATCTATTTACTTATTCTTATTTTGTGCCTCCTACTCACATCGTCCAAATTTTTAAATTTAAATTTAAATGTTAAATATTCGTGAATATTTGTATGATTGTTGCCAGTCGAAGAAAGGGAATCTGTCCCTTCTGCTGTCATTTCTCCTGACTACTGAAGTAACGGAAAAGGTCACGCGATTACAATTAGCCACCAGACTGGAGAAAGCGATTCTGATTTTATGACGATCAACAATTACTGAAGGGAAATTGAAGGAATGGAGAAGATGATGAATGAAGATTGAATTGAATGGGATAAAGGGGGGGGGGAAGACTTATCACCGGAAGGGAAAACGTTGTTGTGTAAGTGAGAAATAGACACAAGAAGGCAAAGAAGGAACAAACCAGTCGAGTAAAAAGATGCAATTCACTCTGAGATGGGAGGCTCTTCCCCCCATCTTTCCCATGCCAAGAAATGACACTCTTCATTGCAAAAAGAACAGGATGAAAAAGTTTCCTACAGGGAAAAAGTTGATGGAGGGATACGGTAGTTTCCTGGTATTGTTTCATGTAAGGAAGTGGATGGACAAAAAAGGGGCGAATGAGGAGAGAGATGGGATGGTATTGATGGGAGAGGAATGAGTAGTGGCTCCTTTGCAATAGACAACTCACTGTCCCCAATTTCATTCTCAAGAGTAAATTCACCTCTTGTGGCAGGTTCTCAGAGTGCAACAACCTTCATTGTACCAATAGGACATCCATGCTACTTCCCCCTCCCTCATCCTTAAGGTATACTGTAACCCTCTCTTCCATTCAAGATTCCATTGTGCCATGATCAGAAAGAGAAGATCGATATGCTTCCCTTGCCTTCTTCTCCCTCCCTCCTAAAGAGGAATCGTTGCGCGTATTTGTATGTGACCCACTTTGCAATTCCAGTTGTTGTACAACCAACACATCCTTCACATTTATTTATCCCATACTTCAGGTGTATTTGCATCTATAGATAATAAATTCGATAGGAATTGTCCAGTATGTTTAGTTAAGGTCACTAGTGTCACTATTAAAGCTGACATAATAAACAATTGATCATTCAAAAGGCAAGTGTTTCACATGTTGCACTTAACAATAAGATGAACAGATTCTAATTGAACCCGATGATAGAAAGACGATGAGATACATACCAAGTATGGAAAGGACGAGTAACCGATTGAAGAGTGGCAACAATGTTACAGAGGATACAGTATGAATGTAAACAATGAAAATAGGAACGATACTGTTGCAATGGATAAGAGTAGAGTCTTCATCTGACGAGATCAGCCATGTCTCCCACTTCAGGAACTCCTTCCCATTCATGTCTACACATTGGACAATTGGGGGCCTGCAAGGGTTACGGTAGCTACCATTGTATGACTCAAAAGAGAAATACTTACCCCGTTTCCACTTGACTTTGCTGCACGATACCATCGATTGGTGCATCTGAAGGTGTGATGAGTGATAGAATGAAATGAGTTGTCTCACTTGCTGCATCCAACGAGTTGTCTGCAGAAGAGACATCCCTTCGGAGAGACTACCGTATCCTCAGAACAGATAGGACATTGTCCATATGCATCAGTACGAACAATGTTCTCTGAGAAGGATTGAATAGAGATAGAGATGATACAGTACTCACTGCTCTTCTTTTCTTCCTCATCTTCCTTCTCTCTCAGTCTCATTTCTTCCTGTTAATTCATTCATCATCTACTCTAATCCCTTCTATACCTCATCATCACTGCTATCACTAGAAGTGAAATCACTTTCATAAGCAGCTTCATCATTGTTCAGTCTCAGTAGAGGGAGATCACGCATCCACGCCCTCAATTGCATCATTCAACATGTGGTACTACTTTCATTATTCTTCTATTACAATAAATCACCATTATTACGGACAAGTACATGCATTGAGATAATGAATCTACAACAGTAACACTGACTTGTGTAGGAATATTTGGCAATGAGAAGAACTGATATGCGTAGTGAGAGAGGAAGACTTACGGTTGCGGACCAAATCTTCGAGGCGGAGGACCCGGAGACATGCGCCATGGCGGAAAGTTGATACGGGCTCCTACAATAATGTAATGGCTCTCTTTCTGATATTACAAGGAAGAGAAAGTGTACTCACGACGGATAGGTGAACGTCTTTGATCAGGAGATTCACTTCTTTCACTTAAATCATTCATTACATACCAAGTACCGGTAGACTCACTATCTATCGATACGAGCTCTCACTGTAGGTATCCTTGGAGGTTGCACCTCGGGCTCACGGTAAATACGGCTGAATTGCACCCTTGTCCATTTCATACTATTTTCATAAGTTTATGTTATATTATGCGGTACACCAATCTTATGGAGCATGCATTAGGTTGCTGCATTAAACACGCGTTGAACATCTCCAAAACTAGAATGTTCAGATTCAATTTTTCGTGAAGTACGAGCTTCGTCTCATCTACCATTTACATGCTAATTATGGTAGGATGTAAAGGTATTTCATATAGCATACGTATACCGCTCTCGAAAACTTCACGGTCCAACAGATTTGATGTAAACCAAAATTCCATTTTTTTCGTGAATAATTCGCTTTCTTTGTGGGCAGCAACGAAGTGGATCAAGCAGAGTTTCTTGAGGCCCATGAAAATGCCACACACTTGCATAAAGAGAGCTTGATAAATTTAATTAGACGAGAAATATAATTTTCAAGTCAAAATGTTTCCTCGTATGGACCTGACCATACTGTATGGTGCATCTTTTGAGAACGTCTCGAAGGAGCGACAACGGTGTGGGATGGCTATCCTATCTGATTAGCTTCCCTAGCCCATACGTGGGCACCCTCGTAAAAATTTACGAAGTCACTCTGCAAAAAAATTTTTTTACGAAGTCCTCCCACGTATGCCCTAGCCACATTATGTCAACGGTTATGTGGAGATGAAATATAATTTTAGAACCAAGTGCCAAAAAACATATGCAACAACCTAATACATGGATCGAGCTACGGAATTTGCAAAAGCGTATAGTCACAGTGAGTTGTATAAAACTAATATCAGATGCAAAGAGAATGAGAACAACTTACCGTGGCGGACCGCTGGCCTCCATGCGAGTATTAGGGAAACCATTGCGGTTAAGCCTCAACAACAATAGTTATATTCTCAACTTGATCAACGTGATGACTGACAACTGGGGAGTTCTCGTTGTTCTTCCTCTACCTCGAGAACTTCGGGAAACATTCGATCTGACATTGTTGTTTGAAATAGACGCACTGTAACATACACTAGATGTATGAAGGGTTATTATAAAATATTGCGTTTTGAGCACGGGCGGTTATCCGTCCCACCCTTTTGGTCAATTTAGAGAATTTAAAAAATAGGTTTTGA
>JACMIF010000850.1:0-30627 GCA_014805445.1 Diplogasteroides magnus
CCAGTTAGTTCTCAAAAAACCTCTGCCCATCCCTATTTTGGTTAATTCGCTTGTCACAATTAATTTTTATGGTTTTACTTGGCCATTGTCCATTCCACAAGGCATGACTCTAATTCCCGGGAAAGTGCTCAACATGACCAAATTGAGATGTTTCAACGAAATTACTTTGATTTGACGCTGCAATGGGAGCGTTTACAAAGTTCTTGTTTTCTAGTGCGAATTGATTCAGTTGAAGTGAAGTTTAAGAAAACCCATAAACTCCCACATCGTATATAAGCACTCACAACACGCAGCTAAGATCCATCGCAAATGCATTCACTCGTATAGATGCTCTTCAAACCTTTTTACCACAAGCCTCTTTGGCTAACTGGTAAATGCTTTTGCCTGCCACCCCAGTCGGCGCGGGTTCGATCCCACCCGGTGCCATCCCCTTGCATTTCGCAGAAAGTGACAGATCGGAGTACCGTGCGTTATTGCTTTCTTAGCAAAATTTAAGTGATACACGTCTAGTATTATGCAAGTTCATCTGAGGATCAGACATCAATGAGAATAAGTTGCGCCATAACCAGCTGAAAGCCAAAGATATTTTGCACCTATGTATGAAATCCCATGGAAACATTTGCACACGGTTCCTTCCATAGACAGTATAGTCCTCCTCGTATCAGACTACAGACTATAGTATCAGATTGTATTGCTCGTCTCTTTCCTTTTCGTCCACAAATCAGCCGCGATTTGAACTCGTTTGACAGCAATTATTTGTGTGTCACAATAACCACTTTTCTGTTCATGGACGTGTAAAAAAGGGGGTTTATCAGTCAATGATTATCTCTCCTTTCCCCTGTCTACTATCCACCCAAGTAGCGTGTGCAATCTCTCTCTAGATAGGCACCCAAATGATTCAAAGGTTCAATTCATTCTGTTGTCTTCTCCTTTCAAAGAACGATCTCTCTATCGTTTCCCCTCATCTAATTCTCTTGTTTTGTCAAAGTGTCCTCTTCTTTCAATTCTCATCCTTGAAAGGACCTTCAAGTCATCATTTCATTCCCCCACAGTCCTTTCATTCATCTATTCTAAATGGGAAAGATTTCCTCCTGATAGAACTTCCTTCTTTAGTGAATGATACACTACAATGTCATATTCCCTTCTCCTTTACGTTGTTTGCACTCAAAAGTTCTCCTCTCGATTTCTCACGTGTTGATGTACTCTTGATAGGGTTATTACCCTCCCCTCCCTTTTCATTCCAACTTATGTTGTTTAGTGGAGGAATGGTCATCACGAGTCGACTTCCTACTGTCAAACTGCCACGGGATCTATCACTTCATGAATACTTCTTTAGAGAAACAGCACAGTATTCAGACTGTGTTGCATTTGTGAGTTCAATGCACTTATTTTAGTGCTTCTAAATCGGTAGAAAAGTGCAATTCTCATTTGTATCTGTTTCTCTGCTGAGTGGCTGTCTATCGAACGTAAAGACAATTGCTCGACGAAAATTTATGAACGAAAAATGTTACTTTCTATCGAATTTGAAATCATGGTTTTGGCTGATCTTTGTATAGCAGTTAAATGTACAGATCAACTACAATACAAAGGAAGAGATAACATTCCGTGAAGTGGAAAAGAGGGCAAAGTTCATTGCGACTTCCCTTGTCAGTCTGGGAATAGAAAAAGGAGAGGTTAGCTATTACAACAATCTATTCTGTTATCGTCGTTCTATGATATTCTTCTCTTTTCCTCGATCAAAAGATCATTCATGTCCTTTCAGGCCATAATAGTTGACCTCGACAATCGACCCGACACCATCATCATTCTACTCGGTGCTTCCATCGCTGGAGCAGTCACAACTACAGTATCCGCCCTGTGTTCAGCAGGTCGGTCCCTGTCTATCTACAGTATACCTTGCCCTTCCAGATGAGATCCTTCATCAGATCGAGGCATCGTTCTCTCGATTCGCCTTTGTTGTGCCCAAAGCGATCAACGCAGTTAGAAAATGCTTCGAGAAGTTGAAGAGGGAATACAGGGTGAGAATGGAAATGAATAGGGAGATCAATTGGTGAAATGAGAGAAAACATCATTTTTGAAAGAAAAATGAATGAGAAAGGGAAATAATATTTAAAAGATGGTTTCTATTTTGCATTAGCATTCCTTTATCGTTTTCATTCGTGTCTATTGTGAGAGTGAAACTACACGGAATGTTGATGATAACTATCACAGTTCTCAAGAGACAAGAATACAATGATCTGTGTTTTGTGATACTGTAAACATGTTGAGATGATCTGTGTGGGAAGTAGAGAGGACTCGCAGGGACTTCCCATTCTATCAGACCTCACTCTCACTCATGTAAGTCACTCTATGCACTACAAGTACAGTCTCTTTGTTGACAGGAGTTCGCATCGAATCTGTCGTTTCCCAAGATAATCCCAGAGGAAGATGTGGTTATTCTACCATACAGTTCTGGTATTCACGGTGATTCCAAGGTGAGGGAATGGAAGAGGAACAAGGAAATGGTTCATTAAAGGGAATCCTCACTACTCATGCTGTTATGTGTGATCAATTGGCTATTGCCAATCAGTATGCTTCAATAGAAAAAAAGAAAGTGAAATAAGTCATTCAGTCCATTCTATGACAATCCTCGCAAAGGCGAATTCACTGTATCTATGCTTCCATATTCAAGACATTTGGGTGAATGATGCACAATGACCACAATGACTCTTTCCATCCAGGTCTCGAATGTTGTCTCATATCTCTTCTCAATGGCGCCACTGTTGTTTCTGTCTGTGAATTCAACGTTCAATTCTTCATGGATGCAATCGACATGTATGAGGTGAGGGTGGTGCAGTGGGTAGTGGTCCCCATTGTCATGATCTTCCTCGATGGTTCGACTCCTCTGAGTGAAAGAGTCTTTGCAGGCCCGTGTAGTGTTCACTTCTCCCTTTGTTGTTCATCACATGACTCATCACACTTCCCTCAATGCCAATGATTCTACACTCATTTCACTAAAGACTGTAAGTCTGTAAGGTTGGGAGTACTGTAATCCCTTCCATTCAGGTCATTGTATGTACGGGTTCTCTTACAAGAAGTGCACATGATTCATTCACTAAACGATTTCCAGTCACGGAAATTGCTACAAGTATTTTTTTATTATTAATTTCTCCAGGAATGATCTTAGAAAAGAAGTCTCTTTCAGTGTACAGTATGACAGAAACTGGTGTGATTGCACGAACATCAGCCAAGAGAGAATACGTAAAGAGCAAGGTACAATTGGCATCGAATGTACAGTTGAAGGTGGGATAGACAGAATGAGTAGACAGTACATTCATTCTCTTGTAGGTATTGGACATGTTGACTGGGGAAGAATTGGGAAGGAAAGAGAAGGGAGTATTCTATGTTGCTGGTTAGAAGACTGAATACTTACATAGAATATGTTATGATTGTCAGGACCGAGTACTTCAGCCCCTTATCTCGACAGTCCTGAATTAGATCCCGTTGGAGGATGGAGAAAGACTGGTAGGCAATAGGGTTTCTTAATTTTCTCATTCGTCCAACCCCCCTCGGAGCCGTTGTCTCTGCGTGCGACAGACAATTGCTCCGAGTAGAATAGACTAATGAAGAATGCACTTTGCTAACGATTTAGAAACCTTAGTTAGTAAGCAACAATACATCCTTATATTTAAAAAGATGTTCGATGAACTAGTGAAGTTCTCAAATTAACGAGAATAATTCCAGGCGATATTGGATACATCGACGATGAGGACAACATTCATTTGATCGACAGAGCGAAGGATATGATTAAGGTATTCGGATATCCGGTGAGACTCCACTATATGATTGATGAATGTAGAGTTGTTGTAGGTGATTCCCCGTGAATTGGAAGATATTCTGTCTACTCATCATTCAGTCAAAGAATGTGCTGTTATTGGAGTTCGAGACAATGAAGCAGGTCAGTCATTCAATCCATTCCAAGTTTTCCCTTTTCCTTCAGGAGAACGACCAATTGCCTATGTTGTACTTAAGGAACTCAATCACACAGCAAAGGAGGAACTAATCGATTTTGTAAATGGTTTTGGGTTTTTTCACATGAAATTATTTGATGAATGCATATTCAGAGCGATTATCCCATCAGAAACGTCTTCACAGAGTTGAGATAGTATCAATTCTTCCCCGTACTTCCGATGGTTAGTCCCTTCCTCTCTCATTCTCTTCAGTCTTCTCTTCAGGTGCTGTCCTTCGTCGTGCACTGGCAGATGCAGCCAATCTTTCCATCAATGACATTGACAGTGACAATGGAATATGACAGATGCATTGCATAGATTATTGTAAATACGCATATTGGAATCTGGTTGTTGAGCATTTTTCTAGAATTTACAGGTATTATATATTGAATTTGTTGTTCCTATTTGTTTTCCCTTTGTTGAAAGATCAGATTAAAGATGGGAGATCATCAAATGATTTGGCGTTGCAAAAAGGGGAATGAACTCTCTTTTCTCGTTCTTCGTCCGTTCCTTTCCGCTTGAGTTGTAGTTTAAAATGGACAGACAATGCAATCATCGATTACACACACTCACCTCTTCTATTCTCTTCTTCTATCAGAAACTGTCACAATATTTGATCTTCTAATTACTGCGACAGACTGAAGTTTCCACTTTGTTGTTATTTCTGTGCTGCAACAATTGTGCATTATGGTTGAGTGTACCTCTTCTTCTCTCACAAAACAATTTGGACGGATCAGCCGGAATGTCTCCCTTTTGACACAGTGAGGATGAGTTGGATCATTCTCTCACTCTCTATCATTCCTTCACTCTTTCCATTCATTATCGTCACTCAGTCTGCCTTCTCAGTCATTGCTATGCAGAGAACGAAGCTTATTTGAGGAACACTCTTCTCATTAAATCATTCTATTCCCGTTCTCCCTTCCGGTGATTCTTTCACTCTTTCAATTGTCTATCTCTTGTCCAAACCATTTAGCGAGGATTATCTCCTCAGTCTAACGTGATTCTTCCGTGAGAAAAGGTCAATGAGCACTCATTCCCACATTCAGATGCCAATCTCTCTTCCCTTACATCATTTCCCATTACATGGCAACATTTCCGTTTCATTCTTCGCCCATTTCCTTTTTTGTCCCTTTCCATCATGGTTCCTATCAAGATGTCGTAATCGAGAGAAGGGCTCGTTTTGTGTACCAAAGGGGGTTCAATCAAAGGGCGCCTCTGTTGTCATGATGTTGTGTCACCCATTGTGGAGTTCCCCTACTCATCAGAAGGGTTGAATCTTCTGTGTTTCCTCTTTACTTGTCACTTCATTTCATTTGACGTTCGTCCTTCATGGTTCAACGCCTTTTTTAGAAGGTTCATTGTGAAGGGATTATAGTGAATGAATACTTGGAGAGTCAGAATGACTCTCGAGACTCTTCAGAATGCCATCGAACACGTGTGAAGATGCATTCATTCATATCATCTAAATTTCCTCTCAAAGAAGAAGGTTGAGGAGAAAGAAATGAACTTTCTCACCCTCAACATGTGTGAGTATGATTGATATTCATTGAGGGGATGACTCGTATTAATTTGTGAGAACACGTCCTTTTCCTCATTGTGTTCTATTCTATTCTCATCCCCAATAATTGTCCTTCTGCACGCAATTCTTGGTGCGAACGCTTCAAATAACAGCGAAATGAGAGTTGAGGAGTCAAATGAACTGAAATTAGATGACCGAAAGGGGAAAAGTGACATAATGTCCTTCTCTTAAACGAGTTCACCTCTACCTTTTACTGTTGCTCTACCCTCGATCAGCTGAAAGATTGAAGCATAAACTGTGTTAGTTGGAAGTGTTTGGGTGTATTGTCCACCCATTCTGAGATGGAGACAATTGCCATTCGTACCTGTTTTCTCATTATCGTAGATGCAATGTTGTTTCTGATTCTATTGACATTTGCTTGCTCACACAATGAAAGCCGTCCCTTACTGTGGGCGGATTTCTCATTTCCTTCCCCCAATCTGGTCTGAGTACGACTGTTCTGTATTAGTAACGCGTCACGTTTCCTCTCTTACTCCAAATAGTATCATGAGATAGAAAAGCGAGAATTAGTCTCTTCATCTCTCAATGATGTGCCATCTCAAATGCAAACACATTCATCAATTGGCCTACTTTATTCTTTTCATTCCCCTCTTAAAGGTACACTCCGAGGCGCCGAGTATTGCAAACTGACATTAGACACGGTAGCTCCTTTAATTGAGATTTACTCTCATTTTTGCATCGAAATGGACAAATAGAGAATGCAGTTTACATTCAGAGCTAGAAACTAACATCGCTATAAAGCCACAATACCAATTTTTCATCGTATTCGTTGATTAGCTAATTCAAATTATATCGTGTCTAATGTCAGTTTGCGATAGAAATCGGCGCCCCGGACTGTACCTTTAAAGTTCTTCTTTTTCCTCTTGATGTAATCATCCCATTCTCATCATCTGTTCATTCGTTCTAACCGAGGCCGAAACGTGATTCTCTTCCATTCATTTATCTCTTTCCTATCCATTCAATCCCAAAGTGAGACTAATCCCCATTCTGCCCCTTTTTAGTGAAGAGTCATTCCATTTCCACAGATACACATGGCATACATCTCTTCCATACATTTTACCCTCTCTTGTTATAGTGTGAAAGTGCATCATATCCGGTATATCCCTCCCCCGTGAGATTGTCCCTTCATCCCTATTCTTCCAACCACACACCCATCATCTGCTATCATTACAATGTAAGCTTGCCCTTTTCGATGTCCGATTGTCTCTACTATACAGACAGTTCTACAAAGACCATCAAATGTGATGACTCTTTTGGATTTGTAAAATCATCGTTGTACCTATGGAAAATGCACTCTCAATCCGCGCGCTTTAAAAATTGACCTTCTGTGGGCCATAGGGTATGGAAGGGGATGTCGGGCAAGCTTCTTAATTTTTTGACTAATAGTAGGCGGAGAAAATCGTTAGAAACCGTTTTTGAACTCATTTGTCTGAAAATTATTTATTATTATAGGTTAAACGCCTTATCCAAGCAGTGTGAGGTGTGATATTTGTCAGTTATGCTTGTCACAGTACCTTGAGGGGGTATTTCCTGTCTCCTGTCACTCTCTATTACTCTCTTCACTTTATACCATTCCTCCTGTTCGTGTTCATGGTTTCTCGCCTTTGACCTCAACGGGGGAAAATGAGAGAAGAAGAGAAGGGGAAAGGGAGAGCGTGAGATTCTCAATTCACTCTCGTTTCGTTCCCTTTGGCTCTTCCTTCTCATATGCTCTCATGGTCCTCATCCACTTATATGCACAGGTACATACGATGGTTAGCCATCATACGGTGTTTAGCGAGATAGTCCCCCGAAGATATTATTGTGTGTGTTTCAGTGCGCGCCCCGCGTCTCCCCTTTCCCCGGAATCGCCATCTGCCACTAAAGAGGTACAGACTTATGATGATTAGCAGAAAATGAGGAGAGATGAGCATGCTAATGTTGTGTATTCAGGACCCTGAGGAGTCCTCCTCCCCTCCCCTCCATTACCTTTCTCGTCTACTTCTTGCACTGACTATTCCATCTGAGATTCATTTGCCCATACAAGTCATCATGGACAAAATAACGACAAGAATGTACGAGACTCATGAGGAGGTTGGTAATATGTGGACACATCATTCAATTTCAAAACACTTTCACTTTCGAACAATCACATATGATACGAATATAATTTTACCTTCACCTGCTAGTCACGTACTAAGTGATGTCTTTCCATGTATACATAATGAAGTCTCATTCAGATATTTGTGGATCGACCAGAATCGCATGCCTCAGTTGTATTATTTCCATCACAGGAAAGAGTTCAACTGAGTGTGGAGGGGAGGAGGAGTGAGGTTAGTCATTCACAATACTCAATACCAATAACTCCACATGAAATTTTTCATGGTTATATATACTCAACCGTAAAGAAACACATTCACTAGTGTTTTCATTGATATTGCGAACAAATTCTCATTCCAACAACTTGTTTGTGCAGCAAGAAATTGCGTGGAAAATTATATTTTCATGCAAAACAACAATTTTTCCCTTGAACAACGTCATTTCAATGCAAACAAAGTGTAACTCAGGAGACTACCGTACTCTCGGACTCTGCCCTGGAGGAGGTTTTCGCTGTGGGACCAATGGACACTCAAGTGGGAAAGTGTGCGTGCACTGCATGCACGGTACGTGAAGTGGTTGATATCCCATGCACTTTTGGTGTCTGTTGTGATGGAGTTACTGTGTTTAGTGGTCAATCGGAGCAATGATTAGTGTGGAATGATGTGTTGATTAGAGCATCAATCGTTTGTGTCAGTTGGATTAATTGAATGGCAATGAGTGGAGAATGTGTAAGAGGAAGTGAAGGTGTCATATTGAAAGAGAAGAAAAAGGAAGAAAGGAATGAATGGACAGACACACCCCTCACTCACACAATATTGATCCCTTTTGAGTAGTCTTGCTTGATTTCAGTTACAACCGGGGGCTCCCATCAACATGGCCCCACCACCCAAACCGAAGAGGACGGCCATCATAAGAGACATCGATCTATCATCGGTAATCACTTTCTTCTTTCTTTTGTTGTGAAGACAGGATAATACCTATTCAACGAACAGCAACACCTTTCGACCACAAATCACGACAACCGTGACATACCACCATGAACACTCCATTGTGTCCTGACTGTCAGAACGAGTCTTTTCCTTCAGGTGGATGAGGACATGAAACGTGAACTTTCTTCTGACTTCTGGTTGTCTTCTCCTCCTCCTTTTGTCAAGGCTGCAGCATCAGAAAGGGAAGAAGAAGAGAGGAGGAACAGGGCACAGCAGGAGGTGACACTTTCACTTTCTATTTACTTTCCTTTTCAGTTTCTATTAATAATTCATCTCTGAAATCAAGCTATTTCCGTATATACTACCGAATATAATTGTATCACTTGAGGGAGAGTCCACTCCATTGGATGGATCTTATCTGTTTCCTGAGTCAATGTCATCTCCTCCAACTACTCCAAGGACTCCAAACGCCAATAGATCAAGAAGACCAAGTGAAAAACATGTGAGCCACTCAGAAGCCAGATATTGACATTATCAAGTATTACATATTATCTAAAATTCAATTTGTCGTGACTTTGACCTAATCTTCATTTCTTTCAGGACTATGGAATCAATTGGATAGAGGCCTTCAAGATGGTTCCTCCTCGGTCAAGAAAGCCCAGTAATCTGGCAGACGAGGTATCTATGTGTACTTTACCCCTTCTCGATCCCATTTTGCACTCTGTTCATTCGGCGAATTGAAAGTAATCAATGCTTTTTGAGTGGTGATTGGATTGAAAAGGACACAATATGAAGTGAATCATTGTAGGTGGAAGGGAAGTTGGCAGTGTTGGAGAGGGAAAGAGAGGATGAAGAGGAGAAGAGAGAGGAGATGCAGGTAAGGAGAGGAGAATGAGGAGAATGAGGAGGAACATTCAGGAGGCACTCAGGAAGATAGACAGAGTATGCAAGAGACAACCGAGTATAGTGGCAGAAGAGGATCTGGATAAGAGGTTAGGATGAATGGAGAGAATGAGGAGACACTGTCATATTCAGTTCATCTTCTCTACGAGTGTCTTCTAAGCACAATCTCTTCGATTCTTCCATAACCCTCAAGGATATCTATGGAGGGCCATCGTCTTCAGAAGGAGTTGTCTTCAACACTTCCATCAGGTGATATCTTCTCTCTTCTCATTCAAGATGACATTGTTCAGTCTGGATGACATATTTGCTGGAATAACAAGGGGAACACCACCCAAACAGGCTAGGAAGGAACACTTCTACTATGAGGATGATGACATTCATGAAGTGAGAGTCCTCGTTCTCCTTCATTCACCTTCTCCTTCAGCCTTCTGCACTTCCTCCAGAGGTGGCTGCCCTGTACGAGACCAACTCCTCTCATTCCAATCCCCTCTCTTCCTCTGTAATGCCCCTTGCACAGTCAGAAGTCAACATGGATGATGTGTTTGCTGCACTCGACAAGGGAAGAGAGGTGAATTGTCTTTTGAATGAACTCTCCTCATCAACTTCCTTCAGATGGAGGCTCATTTCTACTCGTCCAATCCTCATCCAGGAAGAACGAAGGAAGATTCTGAAGAGGTGTGATGGGAGATGAGAACTCAAACTTGGGACCACGATTGATTGTATTGTGAATTGTGATAAAGAATGTTCATTCAGGTGTTCTCGGACTCCGCAATCAGCAGGGGAACAGGACAAGAAGAACAGAGAATAGAAGAGTATCACAAGGGACAATCCTCATCATCCAGTGGATGTTCTGAAGAAGAGAGTCATGGGAAAAGAACATCTTTATATGAGGAAAGTCCTCCAAAGACTCGAAAGACGTCGTACCTGCCTATCTCTGAACTCTTCTCTCGTCATGAGGAGTCTACTGATGGGCAACAACTGAATCGAGTTGAGGAGGAGGAAGAGTGGATTGAGAGATTGGCAGGAAAGGAGACTGAGGAGATACTCCAGAAGGTCTTCCAGAGGGAAGGACACATTGAGGACAGCAAGAAGTGCACGTGTTCTGCATGTGATCCTCAGAGGTTGGATGAGAATTTCAATTGAGGAGATGGAAAAGTGTTCAGGAGTATATACTTGGAACGGGAAACAACAAGAGAGAAGGAAGAGAGGAAAAGGAGTCTCAGAGTTGTGGATCCAGTCAATATCTCATTGGAAGAGGTTATTGGTTCATTTCAATCGTTAAAACATGAGCGTTGTTCGAAGGTATTCGAAGGTACAAAGTCAACGAAGAACAACGAAAGAGGAGAAATCGATATGGATGAAGTCTTCTCTCATCCTGTAGACTCTCCTCAAAGAAGCAGAATCAATATTGAGAAGTGGCAGCCAAGGGAAATTATCAAAGAGGTCAATCTATAGTCTTGAGGAGATATGGTTTTATTGTTTTTAGATCAAGAATACACCTGAAGAGCGAAGGAATGAGAGAAGGGAAACCGAACCATTGGAGGCCTCTTCGATAACTGTGGACGATGTCTTCGGAGTGAAAGAACTCGACTACGAACATCCAAAAGAAGAGAAGAGAAGGGAAGTGGCAATTGTGACTCCAATGCAACAGAGAACAATAGAAGAGGACTCACCATCCATTGTATCGGCTGTGATAGGATCGGATCCCTGTTCTATCTCTCCAATTCCAGATATAACACTCATCATTGACCCCATGCCACTACTTGAAGCACTTCGAAAGAATGGAAAAGAGAAAGAGGAGACTCCAATCCTCAGTCAGACAACTCCAATTGCATTAAGAGGATCAATGGGAGCACAATCAGACACAACAACAGAAGGAGAATTGTCGGAGTCATTCAATACTTCTATGACATCAACATCACAAGGAGACTTTGACTCTTCAACAGCTACTATGACAGCAGGACTGGACATTGAGGAAGTGTTCTCTACATCGACTAGTACGATCAGTCAATCGAGAGTGGACATGTCCAGATTTCAACCGAAGACCATTGAGAAGGAAGACAGAAGAGTGAATGAGACTATGGAGGCACCAAGGACACGAACACTTCCTGACAGTCAAGTAACAATGGATGAGATCTTCGAACAAACGAATGCAAGTCCCGTTCCACCTCCGAGGAGAGCAAAGGCGATTGAATCGAATGAAGAACCAACAGCTGAAGTGAATCTGGAGGAAATCTTCGCTGGATCATTCAGTGGAATCAGCCAATCAAGAGTTGATGTGTCCAAGTATCAACCACGAACAATCGAGAAGGAAGTGAGGAGACCACCAGTGGAAACAGTCATCATGATGTCTTCGAGGACACTCCCAGACAGTATCATCAGTGTGGAGGAAATATTCGAACGACCCAACCCCATCAAAGAGATCATCGATCGCCCCTCAACATCAACCACCAGTGTATCACAACAATCAGAGGAGAAAGGACAGTCCACGATGATTGCAGAAGTTAATTTGGTGCTGAAGGAGGAACCAGCAGAAATAGACCTTGACGAAGTCTTCACTGCAACATCCAGTGGACTCAGCCAATCGATAATTGATGTGTCCAAGTATCAACCGAAGATCGTCGAGAAGGAGATTCGTGTACAAAGAAATGAACAAATAGTGGAGAGGCCACCCAGAACACTTCCTGACAGTGATATCACTGTGGAGGAAATATTCGAACCACCAAAGAGAACAACTATTCACAGTGATCGTCCAACAACTTCCACGTTTGATGAAGAAACGTCTCTCAGAAGATCAGAACCATCCAGTTCGGATGAGATTTCCCTGAGGAGAAGTGAACGATCTCCTTCAGTTCTGGAAGAACAGACAACGGAGACAAGTGAAGAGCCACTCGTTTCTGCTGCAGAAACAATTGGGAATGAACTATCAGAGGAGATGATTGCACAGGCAGAAGTGAACTTGGAGGAAGTATTCTCTGCTTCATCCAGTGGTCTCAGCCAATCAAGAGTGGATGTGTCCAAATTCCAACCCAAGACTATTGACAAGGAGGTTCGATTTGAATGGAAGGAAGAAATAGTGGAGAGACCACCCAGAACACTCCCCAACAGTGACATCACAGTGGATGAAATCTTCAATCAGAGACCTCTTTGTGTACAAGATACGGATCGACCATCGACATCCAAGTTTGATGAAGAGACACCATTGCAAAGAAGTGAAACATCCACATCCGATGACTTGAATATCAAAAGGAGTGAACGATTCCCATCTTCTCTCGATCGGGACAGAAACACAATAGAGATCTGTGAGGAACCATTGGTCGTGGCAGCCGAAAAAGTGGCCAGGAAGGTATCAGAAGAAGCAATTGAACAGGCAAATATCGACTTGGATGAAGTATTTGCTGCTGCATCAAGCAGTTACAGTGAATCACGAGTGGATTTGTCAAAGTTCCAACCAAGGACTGTTGAGAAGGAAATACGAGTGAGGAGACAAGAGGAAATAGTGGAGAGACCGAAGAGAATTCTTTCTGATAGTGAAATATCCGTAGAGGATATCTTTGCCCCACCGAAGAAGGAAGAAGAGAGAAGAACCATCTCGTTGTCTCAATTGAGAAGTGAACGATCGCCTTCATCAAATGAATTCATGGAAATGTGTGAGGATTCATTGTCTCCATTCGACAATGAAGAAGAAATGATAGAGGAAAGAATACATGAAGGAGATAGAATAGAGACAGCTGAAGTGAATCTGGATGAGGTCTTCTCCTCCAATACAACAGGAATCAGTCAGTCGAGAGTAGATCTGTCCAAATACCATCCACACACAATCGAGAAGGAGATAAGATCCCCTCAACAAGAAGAATGGACCCACAGACCGACAAGGACTCTTCCGGACAGTGAAATCACTGTAGACGACATCTTCGAACCACCGAAGCCGCTCTCACGGGAAACTGATCGTCCTACAACATCGAAGTTCGATATTGGCGAGAATGTCTCTCCTCTACAGCGAGCCGATACTACGGTATCCGAAGGGTCGCTGCCACCTGAATTGAGGAGATCAGAAAGACTTCCATCTACATTGGATAGAGAACAAGTAGTGGAAGAAGCGAAGATGAATGAAGAAGTTCCAGCCAACATCGATTTGGACCAAGTCTTCACTGCAACATCCAGTGGACTCAGCCAATCGAGAATTGATGTGTCCAAGTATCAACCGAAGATCATCGAGAAGGAAATTCGAGTACAACGAAATGAAGAAATAGTGGAGAGGCCACCCAGAACACTTCCAGATAGTGATATCACTGTGGATGAAATATTCAGTCCACCCAAGCCCATCCGTCAGACCATCGATCGTCCCTCGACATCCAAATTCGACGATGAATCACTCGCAGGAGTCAGAAGAACAGTGACAACATCATCTGAGGACAACAACGATTCTGTTGGATTCGATGCCAAGTTGAGGATCGAAAGATATCCTTCTGCACTCGATAGAGATGAAGTCATTCGTGTCTATGAAGAGGAATCGAAGAAGAACGAAGAAGAAGAGGAGCAGGAGGAGTCTGGTCTCATTAACAAAGGAACTCTTTCCACTTCAAACTCTGCAGTGTACAATTCTTCAATTGGATTCAATGCCAAGACAAGATTCGACAGTTCTCCATTGAAGAAGAAAACAAGAGAGGAGGAAGTGGAGGCTGATGAGAATGACTCATTCTCTACAAGTGTCCCCTTCACTTCCATTCCATCTTCTCCTCCAATTGCCCCTCCACAACACAGGAAAACTCACAGTATATCAATGTCTACAGTCAACAAGAAGGATGAGGTTAAACTATCGGTGACTGTAGATGAAGAATCCGTTCCTGAAGTATTGACAGTAGACATTTCCATTCCCTCTCGTCCTCTTCCTGTTTTCATCCCTCCTCCTCCACCAACTGAACCTTTACCACAGAGGAACTCAATGGAATTCATCGATGCAGTCGACTCAGAAGAAGAAGTTAAGGAGGCCCGACTTATCTCTGAAAGAACATCTCCTGTCTCAATTGATATTCCTCCTGCTGAGATATCAATGGATATCATCTTCAATCCTGACACTCTCCTTCTTTCTCCTTCTCGATTCGATGAAACCAAATGGAAACCGAGGACTCTGGAGAGAGAAATGAAGGCCATTGTGTCTGCCGTTGCAATGGAAGTCCATCCTCCATCGGAACTTCCCCCATCTGACGTCACCGTTGATGAAATATTCTTAGGAAGACTCACAACGAAAGAAGTTCACTTCGAGGACAAACCAGTGAAGAAGATGACGATTGAGGATCTTCTGGAGAAAGAAAGTACGGTGGAAAGATCGAGGAGTGACACTGTGTCAACTACAGTATCCAGAGAAGGAGAATCGTGGCAGGACGCATTGAGTAGAGAAATGGATGAATACGAGACAAGGAGAATGAGATTGGGTGAAGATGGAACCATCTCAATGAGATCTACCACTCCTTCGACTATTTCCGACTTTGGAAGTATTCGTCCAGGAAGTATTCGGTCTTATCAGGTGAGTATCTATTGGTATCAGTCTGAATGTTTCTTGTTCAGGAACCAGTGGTTGCTCTTCTTGAGAAGGAAAAGGCGAAGAAATTGTCTGTGGATAGACTCAAGAGACCGGGAAGTAGAGGAAGTTGGAAGGTGGAACACAGATTGGAACATACTGATGAAGGAATTGTGGAGGAAGAAGAGAGGAATGCTAAGATGAATGGAAAGGTGTGGAGGGTGGATAGAGTACAGGTAGAGTATTTATCAACTGAAAGAGGCCTTAGAAGGACAACTTTCAGAGGAATGAGAAGACGAAGAGTTCATCGATTGAAGATACGAGTGAAGAGGCATTGGGGGCAACAAGAATACAAGTGAGAAAGTGATATAGAGAATGAAAAGGAGAGGGAAGATTGAGATTCATGCACCCATTGATGCAATTGATGTGATAGAAAGAGAGATTGATTCTGCATTTGATGAGGCACTCAGTCCAAGAAGTGGATCCATTCAAGTGAAGAGAAACTCCATTGAGAGAGTAGAGGTGGGAATGAGGATACTCAGTGTCTTCAGATGAGGAATTCAGGTGGAAGTTCATCAGGAGAGTCCTCCTGGAGATGAAGACGATATTGACATCACAGAAGGTAAACAGAGTTTACGAGATTATGTCAAAGAGACGTTTCAGATCATGGAAAGATTGTTATTCCCACATCCCCTGTCACCAATTACCCTTCTGATACATTGGGAAGTTCTGATGGAGTCTATCGATCGATTACTTCTCTTCCCTCAACATCTGACACAACTAAGGTAGTCAAGAATACACAAAACAAGAAAGAGTTGTCATTCAGATCGTCTTTCCCATTGAACAAGATGATACTGGAGTAGATTCATCACGTGAGACAGAGAGATTCGTGACCTCTGCCTCTATTCGACTAGAGAAGACTCTTCCAACTCCTGATTGTACCCTTGAGAGGAATCCTCCCATTCAACCTGATCCCATTATCGATTGGGAATCTTCCATCAAGGACAGAGATCTCAATTGGACTCCTTCTTCTAGTAGAGACTTACAATGGGTGACAACTCCCAGTGAACCGACTACTCTGGAGAGAAAAGATAGCAGAAGGAAAAGATCGCAATCAGCACATTTGGAAGGAATGAAGGAAATGCACAATGGATTGAGATGGATTCCTTCTCCAAATGGAAATGGGAATTATCGATCGGAGACAACAATCTACAGTAAGACAACGGATAAAGAGCTGATCACGGAGAGAGTCATTCTGGAAGATAAAGGAATGGATAAGGAGGATGAATTGGAGGACTTGGGAAGGGTTCACTTGAGATATCCCCCTGAAAGTGATAGAGGTAGAGAGAATGTAATGGAATGAAGGGATGATGAGAATGGTTCAGGTTCATTCTCGAGTACTTCCATAAGAGTGGTTGGATTCACTCCTCCACAAGTACGAATGAGATCAGGAAGGGAAAGGAGGAAGAAGGTTGGTGAAGGGAGAAAGAGGAGGAGGACAATGAGGTGTTCAGGTCATAAGACATTCAAGGAACAGTGTTTCCAGTACAGGATCGAGTAGTCAAAGACCAGATGAGGAGGAATTGATGGAGGTTTGAGAGATATGATAAAACTAGGAAATAAACATCGGAATATGAATTAGTCAAATTGTAAAAACATTCAGGTAGAAGTGACGAACTCGTTCATTGTCCTTCGCGGTTCGTACAATCTTGTTATCTCAAAGGATGAACCACTCGGTCGTCTTCTTCTTTCTTTGTCTGATGGACAACCAATTGTACCTGCTGCATTGGACTTCTCTATTCTTCCACGACTAAAGAGACTCCTCAGGGAATGTCTTATGAGGAGAGCCAGGAGGTAAAGGAATGATTGGAAAGTGGAAAGAAATAGATCACACATTAAAGATGGTACAACATATGGAGTCAGAACATTGTGTCTGCGTAATGAAAACACAGAGCTATGTAAGCACTAGAGATAAGGTTATCTGGATAACAAATACGACTCATAGGAGGCCAGTACAGGACATCGAACGTTTCCTCTCGCCTCGTATTGGATCCTTCTCCTCTAGTTGAATAGTTATCATATGTATTAATTATTTTCGAAAAAAACTCCATAAGCATATCTTATCATACGCATTCATAGACGGAACGATAACCACATCAGTCCTATCCTGCAAGAGACCTCACTTGAACAAATAAATAAAGGCTCTCTCGTTTACCATTAGCTCTACCACTAATCGCTTCCTCTTGTTTTGCAATTTTCTTGTCATCGTTCACATGTTAGCACAGAACGATACAGAGATCAATGCAGTAACTCTTCATTTGCAGTGTGAGCATGTCTCTTTCTTCTCGATCTTCCCACTTACTTGCCTTCCAAGACCCTGCTAATGCAAACCTTACGGAAGCATACACCAATCTCTACAATCCAGTCACTAATCCTGAGGTAGCCTTTTCAATTTGATCATTCGGAATTGTCAAATTGCAGGGAAAGGTGAATCTGTGTACAGCGGAGAACAGAGTTTGTGAGAAGGAAGTGGGGGAGAAATTGGATAAGATACGATTCCATCCTGATACATTGATACATCTACAAAGATATGGTGGACAGGGAGGAATACATGAGTGAGGAGTATATTAGGACTTATTTAGTCATAAAATCAATTTCAGGACGAAGAAAGCCTTTAGTGAATACTTCTCACGACATCTGAAGACGAAGGTAAAGTCATTTCGATCCAAGTTGTCAAATTGGATGATTTGAGGTGAAAGAGGAAGAAGTTGTCCTTCTCCCAACAACAACAACTGCATATGATCTCCTGAGTCATCTCGTCTGTGATCCAGGAGGTCTGTCCTCATTCTTCCTTCTGGAGTGACTCTCTCCCTTCAGATATCATCCTCACTTCCACTCCCTGTTATGCTCGTATCCTCAATTCTGTGGCTGAACGTAACCAATGCAGAGTGGAGAATGTCCCTGTGGTTAGATATGACAAATGATTTGGATGACCTCATCCACTCAGGACCCTATGAATCCTCAACTACTCGTTTCCTCCTTCGAGAGGGAATTCTCTACTTGGTCTTCAAAGGGCGAAAGAGTCCGTGCAATAGTCATTGTCAATCCAAACAATCCAATTGGATGCACATTCCAATCAGAAGAAATGATTGAAGTCATTGAATGGGCAAACAAGTGAGAATTGAGAGATGGAATAAGTCATATTTATTCATTCAGAAACGAAGTGTTTGTGATTGTGGATGAAATCCTATCGGGAACACTTCATTCTCCTCCTTCTTACCCATTCGAATCTCTACTCTCATTTAGACATCGACTCACTAAACAGGATAACTTTGCATGGATGAGCAGTCTATCGAAGGTGACAATCAAATCTTTTAATTTCATGAACAGTCGATATTCAGGACCTCGGAATTCCCGGTGTGAAAGTGGCCATTACAGTCATTCCTTCAACTCCAATCAGACAGGTTTTCTGAGATTGCGTCATTCTTACGAGATGATGTTGAGGCACTGACAAAGTTGGAGAATTATTCCCCCGTTCCTCCTCCCAGTCAATTGATGCTCAGTCAGATACTCGATGATCAAAGTACATACAAAGTTCATCCAAACAACATCTCATAACATTTTAGGCTGGTTGGATTCCACTCTTTCCTTGTCCCGTTCCCGTCTCTCAGCTCATTGTTCATTCCTCCGATCCTCATTGGCTGATATGGGTGTTCCCACAACATCTGCCATCTCTGGATTGTGTCTCATGGCTGACTTCTCCAAGGTCTACAGCATAAGACCTCCAGTACTCATTGATTTCCTTGCAGTTCCTGAAGGAGTCCAATGAGAAGGGAGAGGAGATGATGTGGAAACATTTCTCATCAAAAGGAATAGTCCTGACCCGAGGTTGCACAAGGATGACATTGATTGAAAAGATAACGAATTACAGGGGAATCAGTGAGAGCAGGAGAGGAAGGATGGTTCAGAATTGCATTTGGTGTGCCAAAAGAGGAATTGGAATTGGGTATGACTATACTTACAGTAACTATTGATCTAATGCATTCACTGCAGGAGTGAGAAGGATTCGAGAAGCACTGGGAATGGATAACAATTTCGATAGGACAATTGACTATGACAGACACACAAATGGATTGTCTGCAAGAAATGGTGAAGAGGAATCTGTAATTGTCCATTTGACAAAGTTCAGAATGGCTGGTATCGGGAGTTCGTGCAACTAGTCCAGGAACAACAATCGAATCACATTGAACAGTTTTACTACGCAATTAGATATTGATCATGATAGCCTTCTATTGTATTTTTGTATATTGCTCTCCATTACAATCAAAACTAGTCAAAATCATCATCGAGTTTCATCGCATTTTGCTTTTCATTGCATCTGTGATCATGCATTTCATCGATTTCGTTAGCATTTGTGATAGACACACGCATTTTCGGTCCATCATAAAGAATCACGTCATTTTTCGTTCACATAATTAGTGTCAGTGTTTTCATCATGAATAGAATTAGTGTGTGAATGGTGCAAACGATTGGTTCATTCTGACGGGTTGAAAGGAAAGAGAAAGAGTGGGGGAACAGCCTCGCTTCTCTCGTTATCAATGGCACTTTTTGTCATTGTTCATTCTCTCCTTTCCCATTTGTGCCCATAAATGGAGAGATGAAAAGACATCTGACAAGTGAAATCACTTCTGTTCGAGAGAATAACGAGAGATCAAAGAGACTCCCATTCCCCCACTCATCACGAGTACTCTTCTCCCTCTCTTCTTCCAATAAGCCCCCTTCCTCTTTCTCTTTCAGTATGGCCCTTTCCCATCGTGCTCTTCATGTCTTGAGAGATTCTGACCCCAAGAACAGACCCGATGATCGAATCCTCTTCCATCCAACAAAACATCCAGAGGTCAGTCTTTATCTTTTCTTTCTCATTTTGTAATTGTCTTCAGGGCCTGGCTAATCTTGGCTGTGGAGAGAATCGAGTGGTTGAAAAAGAAGTTGAGGAGAAATTGAAGGAGTTTGTACTGCATGAGGATGAATTCGGTGAAATTCTACAGTACTCTGGTAGGAAAGAACTCGGAGAGTATGTCATCCATTCTATGTCCATGTGAGACCAAAGATTTTTCAGAACTCGTAAGGAACTCATCTCATACTTTTCTCGATCTTGCAAGGTTCAGATAGAGGAAGAGCAGGTATTGCCTCCCAGTCTTTTCCCTTGATGAAGATTGATATGAGGCCATTCTACTTCCCACGTGTACTGCTGCATTTGATCTTGTCACTCATGTTCTACTCGATCCACATGGTCAGTTCACATGATCACGAGTTGGCTGCTAGTAGCATATGTGCGAAAGAACCGCCTAATGATGATGACATACATAGATGTCATTCTGACTACATCCCCTGCTTTCCTTGATATTCTCGTTGCAAGTGCACGTAGAGGCCAATTCCGTGTGGAAGGAGTCCCCGTGGTAATACCCCCTTTATCAGTTCATTGTAGTTATCAGTAACTGAATAGTGCACAATTGTCTTTAGGGCCCTCTCAACCCGGACCTTCGAATTGAAGACTACGCTCGTGTAGTATCGGAACTACAAAAGAACGTAGGTCATATTGATCAAGAGTTCAATTATCGATTATCCCCAGGGTGATCGTGTTCGTGCAATTGTCATTGTTCATCCCCACAATCCAATTGGATGGATTGCCACAAAAGAGAAACTCATCGAATTGGCTAATTGGGCTGCAAGGTTCGTCTAGAGAATCAAGGACCGAACATAATGTGATCATTTAGTCAGGGTTTATTCGTTGTGTTCGATGAGATACTCTCTGGTACAGTATCCCTTTCTTCTTCCTTCACTTCTGCCCTTTCGTTCATCAATGAACTTCACACTCCAGAAAGGGTCGTGTGGATGAGTTCACTGGCCAAAGTAAGCAAGAAATCAATTGAGGACAAGTGAATGATGCATGTAGGACCTAGGTTCTCCTGGACTCCATTCTGCATTGGTTGTTTCTCCTTCTGAGACAATCAGACAAGCACTTCTGGTATGAAACTTAGTTGCTCACGAACAGCGTACTTTGAAGATTCTCCGCAAACTCACTCCAATTCCTCCCGTTAGTCAATTGATGCTCACTCATCTACTCAAAGACTGCGGTATGCGGGCGATATCCGCTTTCATTCACCCATCCGATATATTGCAGAATGGGTGGATGAGACTGTTCTCCTCTCTCGAAAACGTCTCGATGCAAACAGAGAATATGTGAAGATGGCCCTGGACAGACTGAGTATTCCCTATTCTTGTGCTGAAGGAGGACTCACACTATTGGCTGACTTCTCACAGGTTGAATCAATCAATTCAAAGAGTACTTCAAGGCTGATTCAGTACATAGATGGAAGTTCCTACGAGGCACAATCATCTCTGACAGAATATCTCACGACTAAAGGTTCTTCCAATCCAGATTCTCTCCATCAGTTATTGTTTCTTCAGGAGTGTTCATCAATGGAGGAGTAACAGTGAATGCTCCTTCTCCTGGATGGTTCCGTATTGCATATGCACGACCACGTGAAGAACTGAAAACAGGTAAAGTTCTGGTCTCACATGCCTTTTTTGATTATGAAAATGGGTGGTCCGTGTAAGTCATTAGAAGATTCTGGACGGACTACAAGGTGAGAAAGCGGTATATTCACAAAACGCAGAAATGGCTCCGTTCTCGCAAATCTATGTAAAAGATGCCTTTTTCAGGAGTGAAGAGACTATTCGAAGCGCTTAGTCTCGGTAGAGATTGGAACGAAGAACTACGGTGGCACTGAGAATTACAATTATGTTCCGTTTTATAATAATTTCCCTCCGTTATAATAAATAACTGCATTCCTGTCAATAGGGTACTCATTTCCTGTGCCTACCATTTGTGTTTGAATACATATTAGAGCTATAAAATATTGGTATTTTCTTCGTAACAGAAATGCTCATACTTAGTTCACCGCGAAAATATATACCCATTTTTTGGAGACAATATTCAACTATTTTTCCCACCCTGATGTAACTCATTAATCCTTAATGAAGCCCTTCTCATAGTATAGAGTAAAGTGAGGAAAGGCCTTCCTTCATCATAAATTCAACGTTCCAATTGATGATGGAGACACACGTAAACAAGCCAGATATTTGTATCATTCTCAATGCTCTTCCCTTCACAGTTATTTATTCACTCTTGTACTCCATCTACAACCGGATACAAAGTACCGGATGAATAAATGCTCACACCTTTTTGTGACTCTTCAATCTTTTCCCTCTGATCCCATGTATCCTCTGCATTGTTCCTTCTCTCAACTTGTGCAATTCAGTGTAGCGGAAGTGATTGTGTACAGTAATTGTGACTATTCCACAATGTGACTCATTATTCGGGGTAATCAGCGTGTGGTCACTTGATGGTTTTGTTTGGAGGACTCCCATATGAGGACTCCCAGAGAGGACTCCCCAGATGGTGAAGTGACTCCCCTAGGGTTCCTCTATCAATGCAACACTCCTTCTTCCCCCACATATGCCATGATTAGGGGGATAGAACATAAGGTGACCTGCCTGTCTAATGACCGCATCAATTGCCGCCACTATTTTTGTCTCTTTGTCCCAACGCATGTCATGACGGACTCGGTTATACAATAACCGAGTCCGTCTGTGATCTACTGTCAATCTGTGCTTCCGTATCTGTATGCACTTGAATGGTTCAAGTAGTCATAGGATAATGTGGTCAAGTGCCTCATCTTCTCCCTTGGGTCAACTAAGGTGCGACCATAGAGCCCCTCTTCATTTCATTATTGTCACTATCTCGAGTGTTCCGGGGGTAACCCCCGTTAAACAAAGGAAGTAGTCTCATCGGTTACACGCGGAACAAGGAATTGGCTTCTAATCTGCATGTCCGTAAACTTTTGAGGGATTGAGGGGACACGCGCAGTCTAAACAAAAACTGCAACTGCTTACATTATGAGATGTTGTAAGAACACTCATGTTCCACTAGTACAAATGGACTATAAATCCACTCTTTCCATGGAAAATGATCCATTCGCTAATGGAGATGAGAGAAGCCAATGAAAAGGACTGAGAAGAAGATGATACCGCAGTCGTTCATCCAGAAATCTACAAACATGAAGTTTGACTGTTCAATAACAGTGTATGTATTGCCCTTCCCCCCTTGAAGTGTCCCTTCTCCTTCCTCCACTCAACTCTCGATGTCCTTTGCAGGCAGATGCATACAGGTGCCAATTACATGTGAGGTGAGGTAAGAGAGAAGAGGTCGACCCAAGGGAGGTAGTCACTTATCTCAGTTCCACTCCCAACTATCGTTGTCTTTGATAAAAACACACGACTCAAATAAGCACAGCCGATAGTTTATTGTTCCTGTTCTGTCCATTTCACCCACAAACGACTCGAGATGTTCCCTTGGACCGTTTGATCCCATAATGAGAGGACTCCTCACTGTGCTCTTCCCTTCCATATATAATCTGTAAATGACTCCTTGGCAGATAGATACTGCACCTGCCATCACTCTCATTCCTCATTCACAACTCGTTTGCATCTCCTTTACCACAATTTACCTTTTTTCATCCTTCTCCAATCACTCATTTCCTCTCCATTCTCTTCTCTTTACATTCTCTTTTCTATCCTCTGACCACCGTGTGATCATCCCTTCTCGAGTTCTTTTTTCACTTCTCTCCAATCAAGAGTTCCTCCCTTTTCTCTTCATTTCGAACGTTGTTCACTAAAAGGTCTTGTCTCTTCGTTTCCCGTTTCGTCTAAAAAGAATGCAGCCAATTGTTGTCCACTCATAGAGAACTGTCTTCTCGATTTGAACTTCTCCAATTGAAGACTACGGTAGGAATTCGAGTTTTCCCTGTGGGAACCTCTTCTTTACTTGTGCATGAATCCATCCGTTCAAATTTCATTAGACCACAGGACAAGGGGAGAAATCACGGAGGAGTAAAGGAAAGGGGGAATCTCCTCCTGTTTTCCAGTTGAGACCAAGACTTCTTTGAACTTTTACTTCTTCTTCTGCTCTACTAATCGCCTAACTTGTTGTGTCTTCCAATTCTTCCCCCTAAATATGCCTTTACAGTAGAGTTTATGAGTGTTTTGACTATTGGAAGTGGAGAGTGACTCAGTCTCTTCTTCTATTCTTCTATCCATTCCGCCCTCTCTTCACTTATTACTTGTCCACTGCACTCTAATCATCTTGAAATAGCCTCTTAGAGCCTTCAGAAACACATTTTGACTGTTATGAGATCCCTTGAGGGAGAGTATTCATTCCATTTGAGTAACAAGAGAAACAATGCCACATCCTCCATCCGAGTACTTTTCCCACAGACTTTCTTTCTTTTCCTCAGAGAGTCCAGTCCTTTCTTTTCTGAGGAAAGACGAGTAATTAAAACCTTCACAGAAGATCCTTATCTCCTTCGTTCAGAGGTGTCCTTCATTCTATCAACAGACTTCCCCTTGTTTCATTCTCCTCGCCCTATTACTTTTTGTGCCATTCGGCCGTTCGCAAGTATGAAGAACGAAGACCTTCAATTATCCAAGAGGGAGGGAAGTCTCTCTTTCTCTTCTTCTCTCTCTTTTGTATCAGTCTTTCAACTGTGTCATCCTTCTTCCCTTAGTGGGCGTGGTCAGTGATCGGCTGTCTCCATTCCATCCCTGTTAAGAGACCGTGTCACTCATGGTCCCGAGTGGAATTGTACCGTATCAATGACTCCTTTATCCCCCCATCCTAATACCTTCAGTCGGCCTTGCCCCTATCCAATTGTGTTCCCCTTCCAACATGGCATACCTGTGTATTGAAACTCGATCGAGGCCAGAAATTGAGACTACGCGGGTATAATGAGATGACGACCTTTCCCCTATTCACTGCAATTGACTGTTCCAACTTGTCTCACTTTGTGACATAGTCATCCTCATTACTCTTTCATTACTTCTCTTCTCTTTTCCATTCACTTCTTCGTCTCAAAAAGCCCCGTCGGATCCATGATTTATGCGGTCCATTCACTCTTCCACTCAATGTGCAATAATAGCCATTCCTTCTCTAATTGTACTGTTGTTGTGTGTGGAAGTAGTAGTTGCATGGACGATTAATCACTGCTTCATCCTTCATCTTCTTCCTCTCTCTCTGTTTTATCTCTTCTCTTCCTCCACTTGAGGACTTCTCTCATTTGTCTCCTATAATGCTCATATTGAGACTATGTCACTCAGTTCCTTCCTGCCAGATGGACTGCAACAGATGAGAATGTTATGGAGGCCAGGGTCACAGCTAATCATTTCTCCATTCACTCCTTCTTCCTTCTTCTGATCCAGTATTTTCAAGAACCTAGATTCTCTTAAGATTCTGAATTCAGCCTCATCAATATCACTTTCTGTATTCCCTTCACTTTCTAGATACTGTGGTCATCCCATGGTTCTCCATTGTGGACTAAGCTTTGTCAGATTGTGATTGACCTCCTCTGTTTCTCTTTCCTCATCCATCATTCCCTCAGGGCAGAATGCGCAAGTTTGAGCTATACTCAGATGAGAGATATTCGCACCTTCCCATATCTCATCTCAGATCATTCCCCCATGAACTCTTCTCTTCTTCTCTAATCTTCTCTTATTCTCTTATCTCTCTCCAATCAGATGATCACTCAAGTTTATCCAATTCCTTCTCTGTCTTTCACTTCCAATCACATTCATCTCCTGTCTTCTCACCCTTTTTCTCATCTGATAACTTGTCACTTTTGACCTTCCAATCGGAATGACATTCACACACAGATTATAACTGATTGTTTCCTTTCCCTAATTCTTATCCCACATTCAAATTCGTACATCCCAAAAGGACAAGCCTTGTGGGGGTGAATATGATTACATTGGTGTGAATCCCTTCTTCTTCTCCTCCATAATCCCCTTATTCTCTTTCCTCCTCAGAGTCCCTTCCCTTACGTGTATTGTCCAAAAGACATCATTTATGCACGGAGAAGCGAATTCACAAAATATATTTTGGTTGTCTGACTTTGAATTCCCATGAAAAGAGATTTCGTTCCCATGAGAAGTGTTCCTTCTTTCATCTTTCCGTGTAATTTCCCATATTTGCACTCCTCTGTTCCATTCAAACTGTTTGTCTCTTTCTGAACCTTCTCACTACCTGTCATATTCAATTGCCTCACTTTGACTTCTCATCAAGATCATGATCGAGTGAATTGTCATCTCATCTCGATAGTTGACAGTTGTCTCCAGACTCTTTGAGTGTTCCTTTTTCCTTTCCTCTTGACGTTCCTCCGTGAACTCAAGTGTTCAATTGTAGAAGAGCCACCCAATTTGTCTCCACTTTTCTATCCACTTGTCTCTACTTTTTAGGGCTCGCCACCCTAAACCGCATCCACTTTTTGTTCTCCAATCTTACGGGACTTCATTCATGATTTGTTCTCTTTTTCAGCCACTTCAATCATTCTCAGCCATTGAACCAGTTCGCAATCCCCTTCTATTCTACCGTAATACAATGGCATGAAGTCACTCTCCATCCTTCTTCTCATCGGGGCCGTCGCCTCAGGTATTTTCTGTTCCGCTGATTCTTCGTTTACCGACTGTAATGTTATGTTGTGTAGTGCAATCGAGGTCCCTCTGTCGTTTTGCCAGAAGAGGGGATATTGGAAGGAGGATAATGGCCGGTTGGGCTTGCAGTTGTCCGTTTGTGCAATGCAAGGGAAAGAGGCTGACCCCCGATTACCTTTTACAACTGCAACCATCATGGTGGTGGAGGGTGTTTTCGTTGTGGGAGTCGAGTGACATGGTCTCTTAACAGAGAAGTGACAGGGTTCTTTAACAGAAAAGAAGAAGAAGAAGTGAAGGAAGACCAATGTAATATGAAGGAGGGAATAGGTCATAAGAGAGGGCCATAAACGGTGGTCTGAGGCAGTCAAAATGTCTGGTAGTGAATCATTTGGAAGATGTAATCTGAGGAAGAATAGAGAGAGAGAGACAGGTTGATGCCTGAGGGGACAAATTGGAGGGTGAAGGAGAGAAGCAAAACGGGGATCAACGTCGAATCATGACTATAGTGGACGCTTAGGATTCTAAATCGGTACATTTGTCGTCATTCTTTTCCGGAGCGCTGTCGTCCCACAACAGCGTTGCAGAGAAGAATGACGATATATTTACCGATTTAGAACCCCTAGTGGATTGTGTTCTTGAATGTACAAACACGTCCTCTCTTGTTTCTGTCCACTCATTGTATTCGATCAAAGAAGAGGATGATACCCTGAGACAAGAATGAATGTTTGTTCATCATTAGACCCCTGCTTGCCCTTTTCCTTTCGCCAATGCAACCATAATCCGATCTCCCCTTTCCTTTGGCGGTATAATCAGAAAGGGACAATTCATACATTCATACATGGACACTTGAGAATATTCCCTTTAGGCAATGGATTCCGTGATTCTCGTGCCACTCGAATGTCAGTTGTTGACTTCTGGAAGAATGAAACACATGGAGATGGACTCAATCTAAGAGTTGCACATGGAGTCAATAGTTGGCCTGCACTCGTCGAACATCTACAGGGTATGTGAGGACAGGCAATCTTACTTCTTACCATTAGTACCAGTGGTGTCTTACAGTTACACCACAGTATTACTCTACTAGTATGGTCTTGCACTCTGGTACAGTAGTAGGTGGTAACACCATAGTTGGAAGTGAATGATCAGTCCTCTTTCTCCTTATTCGTCCTTGTGTGCAAGGTGTGAATGGCCCCTCCCTGAGGCGTGATTTATGTCTCAGACGGTATCTCCCAATGGTCAAGGGCCAATAAAAGCAATCAGAGGAAAGAGAAGGGAGATATCATCTTGCAGAACCTTTCCTCAACAAGTCAATGATGTTGGAAGGAGATGTATTCCTACAGAATCATAGGAGACCGAGACACAGGTAAGGGGAGAAGGGGATGATGAGTGAATGGCACTGTCACAAGTACATGAGTAACTCCACACAGAATGGTCCAATTGATTGTGATTTCAGGGCAATTCCAGTGATGAGTCCGACTGCACGAGTAGCAGATAGAATGACATTCAAGGAATGGTTGAGAGAAGTGGCCACGTTGAGGAAAGGTAAGGCATTCACAAGAATGTCTTTCTTTCAAGTCTTCGCAAAATGGGGCGTACGTGAAACAAATATTGATCTAAGTAGGCTGTTACTGAGTTTGTCAAAGTAAGCTTCGATGAAAAAGTTTCTTCTATCGACATAGCCCTTCTGCTAACAGTTACAGTATTTTGCTGTCTTTATCCTGATAGTGTCCTTACACTCTCTGCCACCTGTGTTCCCCCTGAGGTCACGACCTGTTTACAGACTCCCAACACACTGACATCTCATCCATCATATAGGGCGGTATGCCTTTTACAATGTCCTCTCTGTCTTCTCTGTGTCTCTTCTCTTTCCCTTATCTCTCCCTTTATCTTCCTTGTAGCGCAACAAAGTTGAGTGGATGTGGAGAGTGGCAGATGATCTCTATTGAGGGAATGGAAAGGGGGATTAGAGGGAACAAATCGGAGGATCATAAAGGAATGGATTAGATACTGTAAGGAGCAAACACTCAACAAAGACTTTGTTAGAATAAGCAGGTGCAGATTACGAATACTTTTGGCATTGGGAGAATTCACAGCATAATTTGAACCTTTATTTCAGCAATCAAGATCAATTTCCGTACAACAGATGTTGTCCATCCAGTACTTGAGTATCTCCATGCTGCTCAATTCGATCCTCAATCTCCTGTCCTTGACTATCCTCTCATTCTCCATGCAGACGTTTTCAAATCATACAAAAGTCATGAGGTCAGATCACCTACAGTATCCTACAGTATCCCATTTATTGCTTTCCCTTCAGGCAGCAGTGGATCCGAAGATCTTCGTTAGAAGGACAGAGTCTCTATTCCCTGATGCTACTTTGTCTCTTGGATGGACGAAACAGGAGAACTTCACTGATGTTGATGATAGACACAAAAAGTGAGGATCTGTTGAATGATCAAGGGTCAATTATCACTTTGAACATCTTTTTTGATATTCTATGGACATTCTCCAGATTTCATGGCGAACGTTCGTAGTAATTGTGAACATGTTGCAGATTAACATGGCGTCAACTGCTGGACATTCTTGAGTACGTTGCACGATTGGACCAACCTGTTATGTTGAGTGTGCGATTGACAGTGGTGAGTGAAAGAGAATACTGTAGATTGAAGGAGACATTCACATTGTAGGCAGCTCATTCGAAAGAACAATTATTGTGGCTATTGGGAATGGACAGACAATTGTCACTTCTCATTTGGAGTGACAAACATGATCAGGTAGACATCAATCTCTTATGATATCTAGATCTTCCTTTAGGTATCCGATTGGACTCCCATCTTTGAGTTGCGGCGTCTCGCTACGAAGAATCGAGTACTGTATGATCTCCTTGAAGAACATCGTGAGATTCTCCAGAAAGCATCGGCCGATCTGATTCCGGTAGAATAATTCTCATTATTGCGTTGATACTATTCTTTTCTTCAGATTGCTCCATCCTTCTCACCCAATGCATGGAGAGCCGTTGTCTTCTCATCTTCATCCTCTGGTCAGATACACTTAATCTTTCACGAGATGTGTCCCCTAGTGTGATGCAACTATTTTCAACCCTTGTATACATTCAGATTTATCTACAGTAGTCCTCTCTGAACGTGGTCCTGCCTTCCTCGGTCGACCCACTTCTCTTCTTCTTTCCTCTTCTCCTTCACCAAAGTTCCCAGGAGAACAAATCATCGAAGGAAGAGTACGTGATCTCTCCCTCAGTATACTGTAAGACTAATCAATATCAGGTTCACTTCCTCCCCAAAAGATCTGCTCGTTCCCTTTCTGAAGAAGAAACAGAAGATAATGGAGTAGTGGTGTATCTTCTGGACAGAGTCCAGGATGTTCAATCACCAAAAGTGGAAGATGCTGTGGAGGTTGGTAGTTGTATTAAAACTATACAAGTATGGTTACAAGAGTAACATGAGAGTGACAAGAGTGATTGATGAGAGAAGAGAGAGTGTTCCTACTGTATTTCCTGTACATCCAGCACTCCTACAACAGCACACCTTCCCTTCTTGAGTGAATCCTTCACATGAATCCTTAGTGATTGCCTGAATGAGGAATGAGAAGAGAGAAAGGGAAAATGGGGACTGACAGTATTGACTGAATTGCAATAGACAGACATTCCACAGAAACCCCCTGTTGCCTTTCCAGTTGTATTCTTGAGAAGTTCCCATATTTCCCTTGGAAGTCCTACAATCAATCCTACATATTCCTTTGGATTGACTATTCCCTCAATGGACGAAGTGACTAGAGAAGGAAGAGAAGGACACACTGCCTTGATACACATGTCTTGATCATTCGCACACTCGAATGAGGCATCCCCCACTTTGTAGAATAGTGAGTAAAACGCACTCTATGAGAGAGTCGACAACCCCGTGGTGCAATTTTGTCAAAATGTTTTAAATGGTGGTTTTTGGGGTGCGTATTGGTGGGGACTGAGGACCCTACAACATATGTGGTATTCATGACCATTGCCACTCTGGTTGAGGAGATATGATATTTGAAAGTTGCACGATTTGGCAAAGAATCGGCCTCGGATGAAAA
>JACMIF010000851.1:0-11691 GCA_014805445.1 Diplogasteroides magnus
TATGAGTTATAGTTACGAGTTATGAGTTATCAAATGATTATTCGGAAATATTTCGAAAAAATAAACAAGCGGTCATAACTCGGTTAAAAGTTGATTTCAGAAGCTCATCTTAGCGCCGAAAATTTTCTCAAAAAATACTCTTAAATAATTGATACTAAAAGTCATGGGTCATCGGTGGTGATTTTTTGGTCATTTTTCACTTTTCTAGATTTTTCGGCTATGTCCAAAAACGGGGTTTCAGTCAGTGACATGACCCCCACTTTTTAGCACCAATATCGAAAGAGGACTTCAAGGCAAAAACTTTTGTGAAGGAAGTTTGTCTGAAACGGCTTTTCCGATGAAATACAAAATCTGAAATATCGGTGATTTAACCATTTTCGTCGAATCGGCAACATTCAGAAATTCATAACTCAAGTTTGCCCCCTCGATAGAAGTCGACAGAGGGCTCAAAATGTAGGTAATTGCGTGTAGAATTTTAATATGGTAAAAATGTGGTCGCCCGAGCGAGACCCATAATAGTTACGTTAATTTATCTGAAAAAGTGGCATACCTCAAAAATGAGAATATTGATGTCATTGTCTTTAGCGTAAGCCTATGGCCATGTTAGATTCTTGTTTTGATTCCGTGTGAACTATCCACGTTGTGGAAAAAATTGGACTCATATGCTCGAGAATGAAGAAAGTTATGATTTTCTGAAGATTTTCGGTCAATTTATCATTCAAAAGTGAAAATCTCCCTATTCAATGCCTCAAAAGCTCATCTGATGTGCTGATAAATTAAGTTTTACATAATATTTCTTAAGTTTAATTTTTGGGATTTTTAGAAAATGTTTGACTTTTTCTGTACCAGAGTCTCCACTAAAATGTTGGCTCTCTCATAGAACGCGCGTTAAACTTTATTTGTAATGACGTCATCGCTGTTATAAATAATAAAAATGCCCTCTTATCTGTGCGATTCATGATTCACGTTGATTCATGCCCATGGTTCTCTTATCTGTGAGTGATATAACTCTTATATCAATCCTTCCTCCAATACTTCAGCCATTCTTCTGCATGCGCCTCAGCTTTTACCTCCGTTAAAAATTTTACAATCATTCAGTACGACAAAACATTCTTCGCTGAGGGCGGAATATTTCCAGAATTCGATGCCGAGAGATTCATCGGGTCGCAACGATGATGACGAAACGTTTACATCTTCCATTCAAAAAACGGTCAGCATTCAAGCGATTTCTTTACGTCATCACATGAGTAGATAGTTGTCCGATCAGCGAAGAAAATGAGATGAAGCATTCAGATGTACGAAAGCCTGTCTCCTCTGTTCCCCAATCTCAGTAAAGGAATGTTCAAACGATTCTACCAAGTAATCAAAGCTCTTATTTTATAATGAGGTCTGCTCATGCAGGAAGTAAAAGAGCATGACCATCCTATCGACTATGGCGACTTTTTCCAAAAGGTTCTGGAGAAAGCATTAAAAACGCAAGAAAGTGCAGGCTCCGGAAGGTATTTTAATGCGTGAACCGATAACATACTACCTTATTAAAGAGTATTCACTACTCCTCAACTTCAACAAACACCACGAAATGTAGAACAAAACAAGTCGCCAGATGTTCCGTCTCCTTCCGAATCAGGGCCAACCAGTTCCGGTATATCATTCTTACTCCCTTTATCATTCCATCACTTTTTTGCCGTTGTAGAGACCGCCAACAAGATCTGCGAAATATTCACCGGAATATACTCAGGTTTGTCTCTGACTATCACATTTGCCATTTTCTGCTCAGGAACGATATCAAGTGTCATTCGCAGGAAAACACGTGCGGATTGCTGTATCTTTCTTCTCAGACAAATGGTTATATCCTTTTTGCCTCGTCCTGTTTCCATTTTGGAGGTGTGTCATTGTTGGGAAGATCTCATTGGCTCAAGACCGCAGTCAACTTGCTGTCATTATTGCTCCATACGATGAACATGGTGTTGGGCGGAATAATGATCGATGCAGTGACATATACTACTCCCAAGGGTGTGTTGCAGTGTTTAAAATGTCAGTGTTACGTGAATAACTTTTTAAGTAGGACTTCCCAGCGCAACAATTGCGCCAATGTACGGCTATGTGCCAATTCACAAAGCAACCCAAATTTGAACAGTGATGGCATATTCAAGCATTGTTTCGGAAACAACTTTTACAATGAATGGAAGATGAGATTGGACCCTTACTTGTAAATGATTTTAGAGCAAATGTATTGAATATCCTGGTAAGAAATCCAATATAATTTTGTCTTTCATTTTCAGAGGACTGGGAACAGTCGGAGGCGAAGTCACTTTTCAAATAACAGTCTCTTCCGCAGTGCACAAATGCCCTTCTTTAACGAATCAAAGCAATCCTCCATCAAGATATGCAATGCATAAAAATCAGCCGCAAACAGAAAAGTGTCAGTTTTATTACTTTTTCTTCAAAATACGAGTTTTGTGGCTGCAACAGCTCCCACTAATTGTACGCTTCGTTGTGTCGCTTTTTGATTTGAAAATATAAAAAAATACTGTTTGAGGAATCTCGATACGAAATTACTAGCTGTCATATTTGTTCAGAATTTCAGACATTCCACTCTCTTACGAGTATACCCCGTTATTTCAAAGATCCTCAAACTTCAGACTGGTGAAAAGTATCCGGTTAGCAAAGAGGTGATGACATTGAATCATAATAGTAAAACTTTCCATTTCGTAATTTCAGTTGATCTCATTACATTCTCCAGTGTTTGAGGCATCTTTTTACGGAAATTTTTCCGAATCTGAGAAGATGGTAAAACTAGATATTTTCTTAACGAGCTTGGCATTTCGTTTCAGGAATCTACTCTATTTGGTGTGGCAGCAGTTGTTCTAAGGGAATTCATCGATGTCATTTACCTGCGAAAGTCCAAGACAATCAATGGTTAGAAAATTCTTTCATTGCTATCAAATATGAAACTTCTCCCTTGGCAGGTGAAAGGGCGGCGCAATTGATGGAATTTGCAAATGAACGTCTCGCTCCTCATGTTCTTAAATACTGTGCGGACTATCTCTTGTACAAAGAATTGCCGACCGATGAGCAAGAATTAACGCAGCTTATTATCATTGCCGACCACTGCAATTCTTCTAAACTTCTGGTATAATCTTCTCTCACTCCTTATTTTTAAATTATCACACTTAAGAACTACGTCTTGGGAGGATTCTCTTCTCCAAAGTCAATGAAAGAAGCATTTGCCCGCGTGCACAAAACAGTCAATTCAGAAACATTGTTGGCGTTGTGCGAGGTATGTATTCTCACTCATAACGCTGCCTTAAAACTTTGAAGAAGTATCATAAAACCTTTTTAGCTAATGGAGACGCTCTCGGTTGTAATGGCTCGAAATGCCGTACCGATGGTCGTGTTTACAGCACCGATGCCCACTGAACAAAATCGACAACAGCCTAATAGGCAAGAACAGCAAACGAAGTGGATATTTGAATTACTATCTGATGAACAACCAGAATTAGTGAAAAGCTTCCTGATGAACTTCTCGCAGTTTCAACAGTCCACAAAAACTATCTGCACCACAATCGATTGCTGTTACTGGAGACATTTTTTTATTATTTTTAGATCACCCCAACGACCGCTTTTCCAGACGGACGAATCAAAGCGAAAGAATTTAAAGCGAGTAAGTTTCCTTGCTCGATGCTGTTGTTATGTAATTTTCGTACCAGTGGTTTCTACTTCCGGATGTCGAAAATATGGTATACCGATAATACCGTCGATATTAATCTTAGTAACAGGCGACCGCTAGAAGGTTGTTGTGACATTAAATTTTGCAATTACGCTGGTTCATAACTGCAGAAACTGATGTTATCTACGCAACGAGTGGATGCAGCTACGTTATTGGAAAAATACCGACTAATACAAGACCTATAGTATTTGGACGCCGAATGAATAAGAAAGAAGAAGAAGAAATTTTGAAAAAGATCGCGAAGATTCAATCGAGTTCAGAACAAACTCGACAAAGAAGACATATGGAAGATATGTTTACAAGGTATACTAATACTCATCATGTTCCAACTTTGTTGTGGAATGTCGAGTGAATGGAATCTTCTCACCAGCCTCAATGGTAGAGGTTCTAGTACTGTTGATTCATTACCATGCAACTGATCGTAGTCTCATTGAGTTGATAAAGTTTATTGTTCCCAAACATTAATTTTTAACAAAAATTTCAGGCCCGAGATTGATATGAGACTGAGCCACTGTGCGAGGTATAATCACATTGCTTTATTATTCATCCTAACTGAACTGTTGCTCTAGTCTATTTAGCTCCCAGTTGAAACATAGTCCGCAACGACGAAATAGCACGTAAAAGTGAGAGACCAGGGTGGCATCCAGGTGTGCGACGCGTACTAGGAACAACAGTTCTGATAGGATGCATAATATGTCGTTGTTTTTATCGCACCGATAATACTTTCACGTCATGGGCATAATTCTGCGGTACGACGCCAGTCGTTAGGATGAGATCCTTTTTGCAGCGTCTTTGCTCTTTATCCCAGTTTTAAGTATATTCGAAAGGTCAACGCCTAACGCGAACGACATGACAAACGCACGCATGTTTCTTTTCATTCGTCCTCTCTGTATTATTGCTGCAATTCTTTGATGTGAAGCACTGGAATAGGACAATTCATATTCACGAATATTTCCGAGATCTTTGTTTGTCTTCAAAGGGCGCCACGTTCAGCTGAGGATGATGTTGGAATGTGCAGAATGGTGGAGGAAGTGTAGAGGAGGGATGAGATGCAGTGTAAGACGAGATCTCCTCCCTCGCAATCACTCCTCCTTCTCTTCCACTTTTTGTTCTTTTGGTCCCTCCGCTCTTGTTAATATCGATTCGGAAATTGTCTATTCCTTCCGAATAAAACAAATGCTTCTGACAGAATTACCATCCGAAATATTAATCAAGGTATGCTCTCGAGTTGGGAACCCAGATAGATACAAGACCTTGAATGTTCTTCGATTGACATGCAAGAGATTTCGCGATGTTATTGATCCCCATGATTCTAGATTGTACAGAGACCACATATACATATATTTATATTGTAGCAGAAGTAGAAAAGGAGAAATTTCTGATTTTTCGGATATGGATTTCAAGTTTAGAAGCTACGACATCACTTTAATATTTTCATCAGACATCTGCATTTCGTCCCCTAATTCCAAAATATTCCTGAAATGGTCATTTGAACATTGCCTATCATTCATTACACGCTCTGTTCAATACATCTCTTTGCATATTTCTGGCCTTCCCACATTTGAACACATTTCTTATCTGAAGCCTTTGCTTGACAGGACTATTTCCCTCACTCTTTCTTGTAGTTTTGATTTGTTATCCCAACAGCAAGTAAAGGAGAATCTTTTGCTTCTGCCAGTAAAGAAGCTTGTTGTGAAGAGATTCGACACATACCAAGGTTTGTATTAGAATGATTTTCAATCATAATGCTAACTGTTATACCTAATCACGTTTTCCAGATCCCATTGATCCTGTTGACGGGCAACAAGATGAAATATTCAACGACGATTTCTTCAAAGGTGAGTGGAGGTAGGCCTCGCAAAACAACTGATCACGAAAAAGTGTACGAACTACTTAGTCGGTTAGGCTGGAGTTCCCGCTCTCTTTTTTGATTGGTCCGTTGCCTCGTTATACTAATACAGAGCAGAAAATTACATACTTTTCCTCATTCAGTTAGAAATTTGTAATACATCTCTTGCAAAATGATATCTAAAAGTGAAAAATTGTAACATGCAGATATTTGTGCGCAAAAGGTATTAGTTCGTTGTTGTTAGACGGAAAATGTGTTGGAATGTCATCACAAAGGTTAGAAAGGATGAACACTCGTTGACCATCTACGAGATGAAGTTCCATTGATCATGACACTTCAGCTGCCCCGCAAGAGAGACTCGTCATCTTCAGTGCAATCCGCATTGACATTACACTCAACTTCCTCCGTGTTCTAATAGCGAAGCAGAATCTGCGCCACGTGACTATAAAGAGTGCCATAATGAGAGATGAAATGCAATTCAGACAGGGAATTCATGTGAGTGAATGTCTAGTGAAGCACATGTGTTGAAAAAAGATTATAGAACAAGTCAAGCCGATATCTCTTCTATAAGTTTTCTGAATGTTGGCTATAGTTTCAATTTTTTTGTTTCACAAAGTTTTGGCCAAAGAACGAAGTGATTCCAATCTTTTACGGATATTGTAGGTATATTAGGGTTGAGCGGTCTGATACAGTGTATATGCATAGGCATTGCAGGAACTACTTCTCTCACCTCGAAATGTCTTCTTCTCATTCGCCTTCGAACGTCAATCATTCGATCCTTATTCATTCAATTGGTACACTATGATGGTGCAAATCGGAGAGGAGAGGATCAATTATACGGGCAGATCAGTACAATTCTCCATTGGAAATCGTGTTGTGGACGTGGAAACACATACCGATTATATTCGCGTATTGTCTAGAACGAAAAATAAGTAATGCATACATTGTACCTATTTTTTCCGATAACTTTGAGCTGAGATATCAGAGAAATACTTTTCGCAAAAGGCTTTTGACCGATACTGTATATTGACTAATATTTATGCTAATAATGGGATAAAATATACGCCAATTATTGCCAAGAAATGAATATAAAAAATTTTACCCTTTGAGTAAGTTGTGTTATAAGTGCAGATTGTTTAAAGATTTGAAAAATTATTTCTTATAATACAAGTATTTTTTGTTGTTGAATAAAAACTAATGTGATGGAAAGACATGTTTCGAAGCTCATCACTTCCAGTTGTTTTCAATGATTTTATTGAGGAGAAGTGAGAGAAGCGGGGAGCGAATAGAGATGCAGTGTAAGATGATATCTCCTCCCTCGCAATCCCTCCTCTTTCTCTTCCACTCTTTGTTCTTTTGATCACTCCTCTCTCGTCAATATCGATTATAAAATTGTCTCTTCACTTAGAATGAGATGCTCTTATCTGAATTGCCATCTGAAATATTAACCAAGATATGCTCTAGAATTGCGAACCCACATCGATACGACACTTTCAATGTTCTTCGGTTGTCATGTAAGCGATTTCACGATGTGATTGATTCGAATGCTACTCGATTATATACAGAACACATTTATCTACATTTGTTTTGTAGTAGTAATAAGGACGGCTGTGATTTTCCTTATATGAGTTTCAAGTTTAGAAGCTGTAACATCACTTTATTCTTTTCATCAGGCATTTGCATTTCGTCCCCTAGTACTGAACTATTCCTTAAGTGGTCATTCAAACATTGCCTCTCATTCATTTCTCGAACTGTTCAATTCTTCTCCTTGCACATTGGGGGCGTTCCATCTTCTGAACACATTTCTTACCTGAAACCTTTGCTTGATAGGGCATTTTCCTTAACACTTTCCTGTAATTTTGATTTGTTGTCCCATCAACAAGTATACGAGAATCTTCTATTTCTCCCCGTAAGAAAGCTATTTGTGAAGAGCTCCGTTGCATACCAAGGTATCTCCTTTTCCTGCTTAACTCTAATCTCGTGTTCCAGATGCCATTGATCCTGCTGAAGGACAGCAAGATGAGATATTCCACGACGATTTCTTCAAAGGTGAGTAACAGATAGGGTTTCTGAAACGGTTTAAATAGCGTATTTGACATTATTTTAATATCATTTCACTTGTCTTCTGTCACAATGAGTAGTTAACCATTCAATAGAGATTAGACGAATCAGAAATGACCTATTTTACCTATCTTTAAAATCGTACTAGCCTACTAAATGAAATATGTGCTGGGCTTCATGCATAACACTGCTCAAAAGACCCAATAAATGTTTGAAAGCAATTTTCTCTGCATGGTTAGAAAGCCGTTGATCGATAAATGAATGTTTGTAATTTTTAACGTAAAAATATCTAAATCTTGTGGGCTGTTAATATTCTTCAATTCAGCTGCCCCACAAGAGAGACTCGTCATCTTCAGTGCAGTCCGCATTGACATTACACTCGATTTCATTCGTGTTCTCATATCGAATGAAAATGTGCGTCATGTCACATTGAAGTGTGCAGTAATAAGAGATGAACGGCAGTTCAGACAGGGAATTCATGTGAGTGGATATATTGTTTATGAAGTTTTTAGGGGGAAATTAAGTAATTTATCGGATACCCTTTGTCCTTATTTAATTGGTTTCGACGTTAGGGTAGATGCACATTGATAAGGCCAGAAACGGCCATTTTCCACAATCTAACCATATCAGTTAGCATACAGTATGCTGCATACTAGCCCAGAATAATTGAAGCTCCGTAATACTGGCTGTAGTTCTTTCCCTTCAGCAGACAACGATTCTTGCAGGAACTGCTCCTCTCCCCTCGCAATGTCTACTTATCATTCTCACTCGAGCCTCGATCATTCGATGACTCCATTCTCAATATGAGAATTGGAGAGGAGAAGGTCAAAGAGACTCGAAGAGGAATTCGTTATTCCATTGGACATCGAGTTGTGGAGGTAGAAAAACAATATAGCCGCGTCTGCGTTCTGTCTAGAACAAAGAATCACCTGTAAAGTCTGAATTGTCTTTATTATGAAACTGACGGATGTTAATAAAATTACGGATAAATTACATACCTATGACAGATAAAATATCGAAATGTTCTGAAATTTCCGGGAAGTCGAACGAATCAAATGCAGTGTAAGAATTCTCATCCACTCTGTGTTTTGTTCCCTTCGCATGTGTCATTATCGATTCTAAAATCTTCCTTCAGAATGAAAGAAATGCTTCTGACCGAATTACCATCCGAATTAATAACTAAGATATTCTTTGGAATTGATAGACCAAATCGATGCGAGACTTTTAATGCTCTTCGATTGTCATGTAAGAGATTTCGCGATGTGATTGATTCTAATGCAACTCTATTGTTCAGAAAACACATTTACATTTACTTGTATTGTAGTACTAGTAGTAGTAGAAAACGGGACGATTGTCGTTTTCTTTACATGGATTTCAAGTTTAGAAGCTGTGATATTACGTTGCGCTTTTCCTCAGACATCTGCATTTCTTCGCCTACTTCCGATCTTTTCCTCAATTGGTCATTCAAACATTGTCTTTCATTCATTTCTCGCACTGTTCAATTCATATCATTGCATATTGGGGGAGTTCCCAAATTCGAACACATTTCCTTCCTGAAACCTCTGCTTGATAGGACTCTTTCCCTCACTCTTTCTTGTGGTTTTTATTTGTTATCCCAACAGCAAGTGTACGAGAATCTTCTGTTTCGGCCAGTAAAGAAGCTGGTTGTGAAGAGCTCCGTTGCAGATCAAGGTATGCATTTCCATCCATTTTTCTATCCATTTTTTTCCTGCGTGACTATAATCTTGTGTTTCAGATTCCATTGTTCCTTCTGACGGGCAACAAGATGAAATGTTCAATAACGAATTCTTCAAAGGTAGCCTCATCAATTTGTTCATTCTCCACTCTCACAACTCCTAGAAATATACTGCAAAGAATTTTCCTCGATCAGTTTGAATTGCTAAATTGATTCTAGTAAAAAAATTGAAAAAAAAACTATTTTCTTTCATATAAAAGTAGTTCGTTACTGTTAGATTGACGAAATATTCTAATTTTTAACGCAGAAATAACAAATCGATGGGAGTCTCATTTATCGTCACACTTCAGTTGCCCCACAAGAGAGACTCATTATCTTCACTGCGCTCAAAATGGACATTACACTCGACTTCATTCTTGTTCTCATATCGAATAAGAATCTGCGTCACGTCACAATCAAGAACGCCATAATGAGAGATGAAATGCAATTCAGAAAGGGAATTCATGTGAGTGAATGTTCCATCAATCACTTGTGTAAATAGCATGTTCTAAAAATATTATGGAACAAGGTTATTTTTCCATTTGGCTTTTGTTCCCACATATACATATTTCGACTTATTTCCCTTTATCTACCGACTAAAGTTATTGCAGGAACTGCTTCTCTCAAGTCGAAATGTCTTCTTCTCATTCTTCCTCGACCGTCAATCATTTGACCCTTTCTCATTCGATGCTTACATTCTGAATGTGAAGATAGGAGAGGAGAAGTACAAGCGTACTCGAAGAGGCATCCGATATTCCATTGGGAATCGAGTTTTGGATGTGGAAACACATAGCAGATACATTTGCGTTCTCTCTAGAACGAAAAGTATATGATAGGGTGTCTAAATCGGTAATAAAGTGCATTTCTCATTCGAGGAATTTCCACAGAGCAGTTCATTCTAGGGGTTCTAAAACGGTAATATAGTGCATTTCTCATTCGTCTAATTCACTCGGAGCGGCTGTCCATCCCTCGTAGTGATAACCGCTCCGCGGAGATTAGACAAATGAGAAATGCACTTTATTACCGTTTTAGAACCCCTAGTTCATTCGATAGACGAACGGGTGGATTAGACAAATGCATTTTAAAACCGATTTAGAATCCCCAGTATATAACGCATCTATTGTATTGCAAACAGTTCATGAAAATTACGGATAAACAACTTATGATAGATAAAATATCGAAGTGTTGTGAAATTGTCGGGAAGTCTCGTTGAGAAAGCAAAGCATAGAGTGATTCACACACAACAGCTGACGGGGCTGTTAGCAGAGAAGAAGAAGAAGAAGGTCCTGGAACAGAGAGAAATAACTGCATTTCGAGACTTGTCGTCTTTCTCTCTGATATGCCAATCACTATGAAGATGGAATCGATTGATTTGAATGACCAGACTGAAGAAAGGCCGATGAATGGGAAGAAGAGGTGAGAACTTACTGATTTGGAGAGTTCACATGTTTATTTGTCTTCTTGAGCTTTTAGTTGATCATTTATCACCCACGGCAGAGTAGTTAGAGCAAAATAACATTTTTCAAGATCTCCATCAATCGTCGAGCACGACTACTCACTGTATCCCATCGACTCCACGGTCAGGGTTCAGAGGATCAAAAGTGGGTTCTGTCATTGGATTTATCTTGTAAATTGCTTGTTCAGAACGGGTGTACCTCGGTCTGTTCCTTCTCATTGTAATTGGACTGTCGTGTGAATTCGGTGAGTTTATGAAAGTTTACGATTCAAGACCAAAACTGACTTGCTTTCTGATCGAAATAAAATTAAACTATGAATGAACACACTCATTATGAAGCCCCCCCCCCTCCAAATAAAAATATTTATCGCGTTTCATGACCGATGATATTGATTCAGTTTGATTAGTGATGAGTTGTGTGATTTCATCATTGACTGTGATGACGCATCTCTCAGGATCGTATTACATGAGTGTTCGCGTGGCAGATTTGAGTCAGAAGGCGGTGGAAAGTGCAGTGGAGAAAGGAGGAAAGGATAAGAAAGGTAGGATAGACACTTATTTCATTTCGTTTACCTAAACTGATTAAACGCCTTGAAGGTGAAATAAGTAGAAATTTTGTGCTGCAAATTTTTAATATTAGTTTGGTGCATATGTTTCGGCAACTTTCATCTTTATCATACAAATTAATAGTTACTACAACAAGCGATTACACATATGCTCCATCGGTATCTATGACCTTCTGCCATCGCTCAGGCAGCTTGTGAATGCCCTCTTTCCAGAACTCCGGAAGCTGGTCCTTGAAATAAGTCTTCAGCCAAGATTCGACTTCGTCTCGGTTCTCGAAGTCCTTCTTTTGCAGC
>JACMIF010000851.1:13337-30572 GCA_014805445.1 Diplogasteroides magnus
CCCCCCCCCCACAGAACCACCCACCCCCCCCCACACACCCCACTCCGCCCCACCCCCCCGCCCCCCCCGCCCCGGCCCCCCTAATTTGAACGTCTATTTTTTTTTATTTCGGTTAAAAGTATTCCGATATTTTCAATCAATGTATTCATGACGTGGTGACTGTTTGCAGTGAAATTATTAGATTAAGTGTATCCCTCGTGTAAAGGGAGCATTATCAGTGAAATGTCCTCTTGCAGAAGACCGTCCCTTCAGGTCCTTTTTAGTCTTTCCTTTCATAGTGACTACCAGAATGAGATGCAATCTTTCCCTTTTCTCTCTTCTGTTCTTTCTTACTGTAGAGAGCAAAAGATCAAGTTTCCCCAAGGTCTCCAATTCAGAAAGAGTCAGTTTATCTCACTCTTGATTCATTCTTTCTTCGTCCAGCATCCCTACGAGGAGCAAACTGGACAACTTTGCCTTTACAAATACAAAAACATTAAGATCAGGTGAGGTTGGTGGATGAAAGAGTGTGACTGTGTGTAGATATCTTCTGAACAATACCTTCTACAAGGATGGAGATCACGTATTCTTCTACACTGGAAACGAAGGGGCAACATTTGCCGATTGCCAATGCAGCCGTGACTTGGAAGTCGAGTGAATGTGAATGGATGGAGTGCCTCAAGGATCGATGTGGGACTGGGCCGCTCTATTTAATGGATCTCTTGACTTCTGTGAACATTGATACTAGGGGAAGTCAATGTCCTTCCAGGACTACGATCACACTTATGATGTGAGTGTTCTAGTACATGAGATGATCGATCGACTCAAAGGATCCTACATCCGACAGTCAATAGATGATGCAGGATCATCTCAGTCAGTCGATCATATCATGTACCAGAACACTCAGCAGGCACTGGCTGACTATGCTCCCTTCTATAGTATCTAAAGAACAACACAACTGATGCACCTGTACACTTTGACCATTTGGCTGAGATGAAATCAGGATGCACGAACGAATTCTCCAAGTAAAGGTTTTTACATAATGAGAAAGAATAGAAGTAATCGTCACATCTATTCGACGTAGATAAATTAAATTGAATTAAATTAATACAGAATTGGATGGGAAGAAGAAATGATGCATGAAACAGCCATTTATCGACAATACGGACGATTCTTTGAAACAGCAACCGATCTCATTCTCACGTCAGTTCTGACATCTTCGTACAGAGATATTCAGTCAGGGTGAGCTTGATCCATGAAGGGCGGGAGGAGTAACCAAGGGAGATCCAAAGAGGATGGTGTATGTACTATCTATTGCGTAAGAATAATCATCATTCGAATGATTGTCTTGAAGAAATGCTGCCCATCACTTTTACCTTAGACAACCAAATACTTGTGATTTATCCAATGTGGCATGGATCAGATATCAGGTGGAGTATGATAGTGAATGGATAGTACAATCAATTCATTCCAGATAGTCAATGTATTCCATTGTTGGTTGGACTCCACTCAATGTTCATCCGATCTCAACATTGTTCACAGTACTACAACAAATATTCCAAATGTCGACAATTGTCATGGCTTGGCCCACCATTTTGTACAGTCGTACCGTGTCTTCGAGTACGAAATGACTGTACTCCTCATCTATTGTCATCATGCTTGTAGGGAGAAAAGATGAACAATGATGACCACTGCAGCCATCCTTTCCGTCTGATTTCAACCTTTCAATGTTTTGTATTGTCTGCTGCTTTTTCGCCTTTACTTTTGATCCGATTCTCTTATTGATCCCTGACCTGTACATCTATTGAGGTTCACCAATGATGTGTATATTAGGCAGTACGTGCTTGCCCCGACAGACCAAAGAGCAGCAGCCAATATGAAAGATTGAATGGTTGAAATCAGACGGAAATGATGACTGCAATGATCATCATTGTTCATCTTTTATCCCTACAAGCATGAGGACAATAGATGAGGAGTACAGTCATTCCGTACTCGAAGACAAAAGACTGTACAAACGAGAGGATGAGAATAGAGATTCGTACAACGAATGCCTTTTTCCCACCCACTATTTTGTATACGAATTTCGTTCTCAAGAATGAAGATAGTCGTCGAATACTTTCTTGTCCTCACGATTGCTGTCCACGCACAGAATCCACTATTGGTAAGTGGGTCCAAAGTCTTTCCTGATCGAGTAAAATGTCGTGATTTTCACGTTTTAATATTAGATTTTCAGCTCGGTGAAATGAAGTCGATCGAAGAGATGAGGGATGCCGTAAAAAGGCTCAATCACTTCATGCACTTCAATGACGACGCAGCTGTGATCCTTGATGAATTTCAGGTAGAAATTCCGTTCAGAACACCTTCAAAAGTTTGTCTCAGAGGCAATGCAACGCTTACGGAGCAACAGTGGAAAGGAAAGAGTGGGAAGTGAATGCTGATGTGACTACAATGGACATTTTACGGTTAGAAGTTTTGAAAGGAAACTTTTTGATAATCAGATGGGCGTTTTCCTTTCAGATTCACGTTTAATCTTGAAAATCGCACATCTGCAGACATGGTTTAAGACCACGTTTCGTCTCTCATTGCCGAAATCGTGAAGGTATTTTCACATCTTTCGATTCTCTCGCTTTGAAGAGAATATGGCTCAGATGAAAGAGCGCAAAATTCCGTTGATATTTCATCTGATCAACTTGTCAAACATCGTTAATATTCGAGATAAAGCAGCATAAAATGTTCTCTACTCCATCGCTGCGGTCTGAAATTCTCGAGCAGGAGCGATTAGTGAAAAAATGTTCTTGGAACGAATTTTTGGTATTTATTCTGGCAAAAATATTTTAGGAAAAATGCGGTTCCCTTATAAATATTTTAGGAAAAATGCGGTTCCCTTGCGAAGGATCAGGACAGGGAAGGTTCCGGTGAAGAAGAGGTGGAAGAAGAAGGATCGGGAGAAGAAGAGGAGGGATCAGGCGAAGATGAAGAGTGGAATGGAATTGGAGATGAGGAGGACGAGGATGATGAAGACGGAAATGATGACTACTATTATCACAATGAATATTATTATATGTACAACTCAGAATACTACGAATAAGATGACATCTCCTCAATAATCATAAACGGGTAGCTGATTGATGTTCTAAAGTGATAATGCTTAATTTACACAACTGTCTGATAAAAGACCGATGCACATTTTCACCCAGAATTATAGCCATGATGTATCATGATGAATCATCGAATTGAATGAAATATCCTCATTTCGGCGGAAGGATAAACGGGTATGGGTGCGAAATATCATGGCAACAGTTCGAATATTAAATTATTATTAATAATAGACGTGGGAGTACCTAATCTGACTTGTACATCTGCAAGTTTTTCGTGATCTTTCAACAATGTAAATTTTACACTGATCCGTTCAGTTTGCCAATAGTTTTGTGGCTGACTATCGAGGGTTTTCATATAAATACAACATGCATGAACCCGGATCTGCAGTTTTATTCAATCGAAAATGGGCATGTCCCTTGATAAATACAAGCACAAAAATGATCACAGTGACCAGAGATCTACAATCTACGACCAAAATGTTCCACACTTTCTTCTATTTTATCGGCACATCAGTCCCAGGGCTGAAATTGTTTATGTACCAATTAATATTAGGTTGAGGCACAAGTTATTGTGGATTGACATATTCCGATACAAGAAAATTCCAGCAAATGCTAGACAGTAACTGTGTAGTGCATAGTTGTTGTCTAGCTTTGGCCAATATTTATACTTAGCCTAGCTGCTCCATGCCCGCAATACAGCAAGCAGTAGGCTTTCAAAGTCCACGATTGCCTTGAAGACTTCTGATAAGTTCTTGTGCTGTATTTTCAAGGAGCGAATTTTTCGGGCCAAACTAAATGTGCTCATGCATGAGCCGTGTCATGAACAATACCAGGCCCCAGTGAGGGACTTCCCAGCCGACTGGCTTTTCCAGGGCAATTGTTTTTGAAAAAAGTGAAAAATTAAATTAAAATTAGTTATTCAGTGAAAAAATACTGCTTTTCATCCGAAAAAAAATGACAGCTCGTTTTCAAAATCTACACCAATCTGTTCAATCATATTTCGGAAGCAACTTGTGCATTACCAGTAGATTATAAATCCACATCCGATTATAGCTCTAAATGCCTTATTCAGGTAGCATCGGTAAGAATATTTGCCAATTTTTTAAATATGGCAAATTCTTGCATGTCTTTTCTCGTTCTTTTCCTATAGTAAACGGTTCAAGGAACACGTATGCGCTATATGTAATACTCGTCTCCATTATAATAATTAACTGCCAAGTTATACTGCCACTTCGTTTTAAAGGACATAATGAATGCATTTTCAAGAAAATTAAAACTGGTCCCGACTCGCACATTACCAGTTTTCACGAAAAATGTATTCTTATTTTTATTTGTGTTCACACGTGTCAACGTTCATAATTATTATTGGTTTTGGACAGTACAAGAGTAGGATAAGTTCTCGCGCTGTATTTTCAAGGAGATGTATTCTTATTTTTATTTGTGTGCCTATATCGTTTGATATCGTTTCCTTTCCGCCAAACTGTACATGTATTTCCTAAAGCATCACCCGGTTGACTGGTTTTACCTTTTCCCTTAGAACTTCGTAGTCGTAGCACCGAATTAAAAGCCCTTCTAGGATATGTTGAGGACAGTTCCCATGATTGATAAAACCCACTAGATAGCATATATGCTTTGCTTGAAAGTCCAGAAAAAAATCGAGAAATCCGATGTTAACTGTGAAGTGGTCAAAATTTTCCTTTTTGTCATATTTGCTGACGAAATGTGAGGCAACAACCGGTATGTTGTGATATGAGAGTAAGAGTAACCCCTAATATGATGACCTTGCCCCGCGGCATCGTCTTCCCCGAGCGCCGAGTTATAGGTCAGGCAATCGATTCATAAGAACTTGTGCCTCAACCTAATACTTCATAAAGTCACAAACAGTGATGGATAAAAACAAGTGAAATGATAACTCACTCGAATGGGTTGTTTCGCTTCCACCGCTTATTCTTGCACTTCTGTACCTTCCGATGACTCCGGCGAACCTTCTTCCAGACCAAGAGCTTGTTCTGAGCAATAATTATGGCAAATAAAATTATTAAAGTTGCATAAATTCTATTTTTGAACCAAATACAAGTTAGTTTTTGAAAATTGTGAGTGAAACAGGAGTTTAGGTATTCAGTGAATACTATTGAATACTCTTCACCTTGACAAGTCTTCTAGAAGAATCGAACTTCTTGGCCATGTCAAGAGAGTCGTACACAAACGCAAATCCCGTACTCTTTCCACCTCAAAATGGATGATTTCAATCGATATTACCTTGTCTTGAATACAAAGATGAATTTGTTCGAAAGATAAGAAATTTACCTCCCATCTTGCAGCGGAAACCATATGGGATGACTATATCTGGAGTGGTTTTGTACATGATTGCGATCTTCTCCTTCACTTCGGACACGTGAACAGAGGCTCGACCGGGATGGAGAATGTCAACGACCTGAATTATAAACATACGAGTTTGGCCTGATGATAGCTTGATTCCAGTCAACCTTCTAAGTTATTTATCAGTTAAATTTTTCATCTATTAGGATACACGGAAACAATATTTTAGTCGTTACAAATCTTATGAACGCATGGTTCCCTTGAGTAGACTACATGCTCGATTATCAGAAAAGTGAGATGACTTGCCATTTGCTTCCTTGCAAGTAGTCGATTGGACATCACTTTCCTCGTGCGAATAGTAACAATGTCGTTCTGATATAATAAGAAATGAATAAAACAACAAAAATGGATGAACGTACCATTTCAAAGTAGAGACTCTTGAAATATTCCTATTCATAGAATTTTTACCAGGTGAAAATAACGGGCCAAAAGAGAGGGGCACACCCAGAAGGGAGAGAGGGGGAAGGGAAATGTGCTGTTGTGCAATAGCCCCATTGCCTCTAGAGTGCGAGTGTGCGAGATGAGTCATTGAGTTCTGACCCAAACGGCACAAAGCTACAACGGATTTACTCAGTAGTTTCAAACGCGACGGTCCTGAATTTGTCTATTCTCGTTGATTTACGTATGAGACAGTTGTGGGTAGACGCATGACAATAAAATACAATTTATTTATATAAATAGCCGGATAAAATTACTCCAAACAGTTCCTCAATTCTCAATTTAAAATTCCGGAAAGCAAAGAGTTTCATCGTTATCTCATTCATGCCAAGTTTTGGATTACGATGTCTTGGCAATTTAGTGTCAGATATTGTTAAAGTTTGTATTATCCTAATGGATTTTGTAAGCTAAGGAGATATGAACACGTTTATAGATTCAATGAGCACTTCTGAGCGATCAGAAAAGTACAAAGTATGACAGGTTGGCCTTTCACGTGTGTTATCGTCCAGGGCCGGTACCTCCAGGATGTACGTAGGTACGGGGCATAGAATGGGACAGATCCAACGCCCATCTGGATAGAAGTTCGTTTTCACTGCACCAGAATGAGTATGGAGAGTAAGTCGATGATTATGACCATGTCTGCCACCAAGAAGTCCTCCCTTTAATTGCAACTTTCCATTTTCTAGTGATTTAATTAAAGTTTCGAAGAAGGACCCAGCAGCATGTCCATCGAAAAAAGTCATAATTTACAAAGTACTTCAACCATTTTGACTGTCCTAATTAATAGACGACCGACCACTATCACCCTATGGTTAACTAAACTCAGAATCAAGTATCATTCCATCAATGACCATCCAGATAAATTTTCCAAAAACAAACAATTATAATTCTACAGCAATGAAAATAGTTATACCTAGCGAACGAGTTTTGTACCGCTTTCAGTCCTCACCTTCTCGCAGCTAAATAATCGCCATAAACAGAATCCCCATTCGCGGGGCTCTATTCATTTGCTAGATCTACTATCGTATGAATGCACAAACCGTCTGTGAATCTATTAAATACAGATGTTTGCCGGTGATTACTACATGACGTGGAGTATAATGGGGTTGGTTATATACAATGTAATCGAAGAAATGTTATGCTATTAGTTACAAGTTCACAATGCATATTCGTAGATATTACGCATCCTAACTGAACTGTTGGCTGAAACATATCCCGCAACGACGAAATAGCATGTAAAAATGAGAGACCAGGGTGGCATCCAGGTGTGAGGCGCGTACTAGGAATTACAGTTCAGATAGGATGCATAATATCAATGTAATGAAACCTACAAGGAAACAGAAAACGCTTTATACAAAGCAAACTGCATTATCTATAGATTACATATTTTGTGGTTCAGTTTCACATGAAAAGTATTTTTCCTTAAAGATTTACAAAAATTGAATGTCAAATGGGTGTATTTTTTTTGTGGTGCTTTGTACCGGAATGAGCATAATTAGCCGTTACCCAAAATACGTCACAATGTCAACGCATGGAATTAGTCTGTCGTCATTTCAAGTTGCCTCTCATTAGTACAAAGGACTGAAGAGCAATGATTATTCGAGTCTTCTCTCCAGTCGTTACTCAAAGTGTAGAGTATTCCCAAAGCAAAGTACATATCACAGATCAAGCTTTGATATTCATAAAATAACTACTCACATTCAGTCTAACAATATCACCGCATTTCTGTCATCCGACTCCATAATTCCTAACTCTCATCTCAAGAGAGTCAACCCCTTGTAAGAGACGATCGAGAGAGAGCTCAAACCCCCTCAAATTCACCTGTTCGAGACTCATGCCTGCTGGATTTAAGGTTGCCCGGTGAAACGGTTAATTACAGTCTTCTCGATGGCATAACACCAGTCTTCTGATATCATGGTGGAGTTCCAGTTCTTTGTTTTCCTCAACCAGTCAATTACTTCAAAAATCATCCCCATTGTAGGTATTGTTTATGTCACCGAGGTTCGTCACATTTTATTTCTTAAAATTTCCAGTATTACCAGGTCTTGCTCATGTCCTACTTGCTCTTTGTTATTCCCGCCTTCTGCTACTCAATTTTATCTACGAATTCGTACCATCGAAATGTGAGTGTCTTCCAACACTTCTGTTCTCTGGCAATTGATATTTATATCATGCATCTCATATATTTCATCTCATAATTCATCGATGTTGTTAGTATTATCAGTAAATTTTAAGGTTCGACTCTACATCTCAAGTTCGCTGCTCCATTACTTTGTTTCGATATTTGCTCGAATTGATCTGCTACTTTATCAGGCGTTTGGGACACATTCAAGTATCATATAACCATAGGAACAGTTTCAATATGCCAATTTTCTAGATGACAACAATCTCTTCGTGTTCTGTAGTTTTGTTCGACTCGCCACAATTGTGTACGGACTGAATTCGTGAGTGAACTACATAAATTTCAGGAAATTCCTTATCACTCTTGGCAATGTGTATCCCAAAATGCATTCCATCCCCCTGTGTGCTCCATCGCGCGGTCGTATCTATGCGTCAGAGACGACCGCGTGATAGAGAGCGCAGAGAGGCTGAATGAACCTTGGGATTCACTGAGCCAAGACTATTCTGTATGTATCTAACGAAAATATATTTAGTATGCTCGCCTGCACAGTGGAACGGATCGTGGCTACGTACTTCTGGAATTGGTAACAGATTAATTATTTGCAATGTGTACAAAGAACTTTTTCAGGTACGAGAAACAGTCCACTTCCACTCTTTTTCCAATCCTCTTGATAGACATAGCAAATAATTGTTTTTCGGCCGTTTTTAGCTTCTTGTTCACTTTCGGTTAGTTGTCGAAATTCAATTCATTCTGTCCAACGTCCATTTTGTAGATATCATATCTCTTCGAATGGTCCCAGTTGTTCTGTTTATCTGGCTGGGTGGAAGTGCCATGGTAACATACATCTTATTCCCAACACCCCCACTCCCATCATTGCAGCTGTTCTCTTTGGTTTATCAATACAATCTCAGACTTCTTCGACACATGCGAAGAAAGGGAGCTCAAGTAAACAAATACAGTGTCTCAAAGACATTCCAGATAAGAGAGAACGTCAAGTTGATGCAGGTAGGACATAGCACAGAATGAGTATCAAAATAACAGATATAAATATTATGTATCTAGATATCGATTTCTTAAACATTCTCCAATATCACAAAGCAAAAAATGTAATTGAAATGTAAAATATTTAGATATTTACGGCTTGCGAATCTGTACGGAAACAGATTGATAAATGACAATATTGTCAATAATTGAATATTCTAGATGGATACTCGTTATCTGATCGTTTCAGTTGTTTCGTTCACTCGCAATTCCCTTCGTCGTTTACACATGGCCTGCATTCGTGTGTTACAGTGTCTATGTCTTCGTTCCGTCTGACATTTCACCCACTCTCAATAACATCAGACTCATTTCCATGGCCATTTTTGACCTGTGGATCTCAATGTGAGTCAAATGGCCACTGATTCCATAATATCCGAATATTTAAGATTCGCCTGGCTGATGTTGTCCGTTTTCCTGGTCAAAGAAGACTTGTGGAGAGAGAAGGTGTGCCTTTTCTTCATTTCTTTCACTGACTTCGATATGGGGAAAAATTCTGGGGCCTCAGTGTTCGCTTTACTCATGTATACTTCTCTGATTTTCAGTTAGATAGTATTGCTGGCGCGCAGATTGTTATTGTCAGTAATCATTTCCATTTCAGACCCTCAGTATCCCATACATCGGCTGTCTCGTTCGTCCTCTCACATGCAAAAGAGGAGTTTGTGTAGTGGATGACTGTGACCAAGACATTCTCAAATCTCCCAAACTTCCCCACACTCACAATGAGACAGGCATTTACTTCATACAATTCGACATGCAATTATCTAGTCCGTTCCGTTAGCGAGTCTCACAATTTACAGGTCGTTCACAAATAATATCCTATGTGAACTGTTATTCTTAGTACGCGTCTCACACCTGGATGCTATCCTTGTCTCATATTTTTACGTGCTATTTCGTCGTCACGGAATATGTTTCAAATGCGAGATATATAGCCTCGAGCCACAGTACAGATAGCATGCATAAATATTTATTCCATAAATGAACAAAATCAGTAGAAGTATCCATGGTTGATTGAGGGCAAAATATTTGGATCTCACACATTCTTGGACTGAATAACAATGCCATCTTCGAATTGAATGTTGATTCGTCGGTTTTTGAAGATAAGGCAGTAACCGTTGCGCGTTCCATAGATTGGAACATCCTCCCCTTCTTCTTCGTCACGGAATGGGGCACCGAGGATGCTCATGGACCAGAAATTGAAGTCGGAGTCAGGGTTATTGAAGTGGAACATAGCATTCTTTGTAGATTTTAGCAGCTCCTTAATTGATTTATGACAAAACTTATTAAAAAATATGAAGAGTGAAATGGGGTGAAACTAATTAATATTGGAAACTCACAAGAGAAAATCATCCAAAAAGATCAAACCTGTACTCCTTTACGGAATTCCGGCAGATTTTCGATCTCACAGTCTGTCAATCGCACATGACGCAGACGGGGTTTCTGAATAAGTGTGCGAAAGAAATCCAATGTTATCTAGATTGGCCCTTTGCTGTGGATAATCAAGCGCTCGAGATTCATGTCTGAAAATAATTTTGTGCATTTTCTACATCAAAAATAAATGTTTGTACCTCGGTAGAATTTGCTGTCCAAAAGATCTTCCGGAAATCCAACAACGCCATCTTCCGCAATGAAGTCTAGAAGAAAATACAATTATTTACGTAATTAATTGACCAGATAATTAATTATTTTAAAACGTTTTTGGACAGTGCTGTAAAATTTTACCTGCGATGTCGCGTTCTTTCTCGACGGTTTTCTCCACTGATTGAATGACGAGTTTGTCTTGGGTTCCAGTCAACAGAGAGCGCACTTGTTCTTCAGTTAGAAGATCAGTGCTACACGACAAAGTGAGTGAAACAGAGGTCCTTAGAATGGGACTTAGAAAGTGACTAATGACATCGAAAGAGGGTCTACCAGCAATGTGAAGGGCAATTCTCTGTGCCCGCCTCATAACATGATTAAGACAATGATCAAGGGTCTGACCTACGAATAAATCACGAAAAGTATCACTAATCGATGAACTTGTACAGATATCAGAGGAACTGAAGTCTAGAATCACTGTTTTGCCTCTAAATTCGAGTTTGACATAAGGAATCTGACTATGTCTGCAATAAACGAAGATATAGGCCGAGTCCTTGTAAAGTGGGGCGCAATTCGTGTCAACTAGGGAACTGAGACGTTTGGTGGTCAATCGAAGTGAATTCAATGTCTTCCGATTCTCAGCCATATCATTTCCGAACTGCGCGAAGGCTCGGGTGAGAATTTCGGTTGGCATGTCGTTCAGATTCATAATTCTGCAAAAAAAAGATTATTTCCACAACAGATAAGATTAATTCTGCACGCAAACGATAAGATAAACATTGATAGTGAGGAAAAGGTGCTTTTTCACCATTCACTCTTGGTTGAGACTAAGTGTTGCAGCCTAGGTTGGAATGCAAAAAAGATGCGCTAGGAGAACTAGGAAATGGAAGAGGGCAGAGACAACAAGAGAGGTTGTTTTTGTCTCAAGAGCGCCCTTTTCCTGATGAATCGTTCGTTTCATCTATTGAAGGAACGGAGACATGAGAGGAGAAAAGTGAATAGAGAGAGGAGAGAACGAATGATCTGCAGAGCACCAGATGCGTTCTGCCCTGACTGATGGGAAAGGTCGCCATACTTTGTGAAGCAAAAGGAGACAACAAGACCGCGGCCGGGGAAAAGAATCGACTATGAATAGAGAGCAGCTCATTCCTTAAAGGAGCTGTACCACGAAATTTTTCGAGTATAGGGTGAAAGCGCCACTCGAGAGGGACCAACGTGGGAAGTTGAATGACACCTTCCTCGCCGTTTACAGACTTTTCTTTGATTTTTGGTGAATCGTCAAAGGTACGGGATACTGTAGATGTTGGGTACTATGCTATGTGATTCATCCTCTTTCTCTCACTCCTCTTCCTCACAGAGGAACAGGGGTCACATATAAATATGTCATGCAATATCAATTTCAAAAAAATTATTCTGGATAAGCACTTGTTTCTGAAATATCAGTGTAAAATTAAATATGTAAATCGAAAAGCGCATGCAAGAAAAGACATTGGGACTAATGATATCTTAAATACCAAACTATAGAACAGGAACCGCATGAGTGACGGATAGGAATATGACATTCAATAGAAACGAAAAGATAGAGATAATTATAGATATGTATACTTTCTCGGAAGATTTGTCATAATATCAATGGAATACATTTGTCACAGTCAGAGAGAAGATTGAGGTAGGGGCATAGCCCATGCTGAAATGAGGAATGACTGATGTTGAAGAGCGACGGATGTTAGAAAAATATCGATGGGGCTGGTAATGCTTTCACAGGTTTTTGATAAAATCTTTTTAAAGGAGCTGTGCCACGAACTTTTTCGACTATAAACTGGAAAAGATCTCGTGAAGATCTCGTGAAGAAGATCTGGGTAGTCACGGCTTGGTCAGTTCATCTTTTTGAAGGTTCTGTATAAGTCCTTCAAAAAGTATTCAGAATGCGATCGATTTGCCTCTGACGTTCTTCTCGACATCTTTCCGCGTTGAATATCAATGCGAAACTTCACGTTTTAGTCACAGCTTCATACTTCGTCGACCAATGAATTGTACCAAATTGACCAATTTTTGGAAAAAGCCTCAATATCTACAGAATAAGGGTCATCATTGCATTGTGTTGTAGGGGACAAACGGGGATCTTTAATTTTCCCAAAATGAAATAGTGAAATTGCGTCGGTCTTACTTATAAGTGAATAAATTAATTTTTAACGGACATAATATTGTTGCGATAACGAATTGCACCAAAAATATATTTGTAAATTCGCATATGAAAAGGACTCGTGAAAACAACTACGTTGAATATGCAAAAAGATCAAAATTCAGAGATCCTCTGTCGTTTTGATGCTTAGATGCTTCTCATCTGTCTCATTTGCCTCTTAATGGGCGTCATTCTTCCTCCCTCCACCATCCCGGCCGGTCGACCTCAGTCATGGCCGCCGAACCACTCGACACGTAACGTTCATCTCTCGATACTTACCGTAATCCTGTATTACAGTAATGCCCTGGAGATGCCATGGATGGCAGAATCTGAAGGGAACGCGTCTACGTTCAAGTCGAGAGGTATACGGTAATGATAGATAATCAATCAATATTATCCAGTATACTTTGAATTGTCCAAATGACAATGTGTTTGTAGATACAGTACTTTGTGATCAATTCAATCGATCGAAAAACACGTCGATACCGTATTCAGAGGCGAGTACTCCCGACGGGAAAAGTCCAAGTGTCAACAGTCGAGAAACGACAAGGTCGAGGATGCCCAGTTGGGAAAGGACCTTGACACCATCTGCGGAACGATGTAGGCCACATTCACTTGATATCGGCAGCATTGCACGCGAATTGCGCAATTCTGACATTCAGCTGATTTCGAGTCCTTCGACCGTCCTCTTCTTCCCTCTCGTGAAGACCCATCTAAAAACACCTTCCGAAGTCGCATCCAGGTGCGCAAAACCCGGGACATTGCCCAAATCACGTTCACGGGGCAATGTTTCACTTCAGTTTTGCTGCTCCTTCCTTTGCTTCTCCATGGGACTCAACATTTGGCAGTTTCCCATCTGCGTTTACAAGAATGGAGGAGGTTTGTCGCAATCGAACGATATTGCGCAAATTGAGTGCATCTTCGGTCCAAATCACGCGAATAGGGCACATATTCAGTGACATTCCTCATCCAGTACGTCGTCTGCCTCATCTTCTTCGGATTTCTCACTCTATACCTGGAGATGGTCATTGGACAGCTGACACAGGCACGCGAATTCGGCAACGTTATTGCCTCGTTTGTGTGCAACGCGCAATTCACGTGCATTTTACAATTCTTGTGCATTTCAGACTGGACTGAGCAAGGCCTACATGATGTACGTACCAATTCTGCAAGGTATCGTCTCTCATGTGAATTCAAGAAATCGAAAAGGGGATTATTGAATTCCCACATCTTATTTGACCAGTTCGCGATCCCTGAGAGTACTGTACTCAGGAACCGGCTGGGCCACTGCTGCCATCACATACAGTATATCAATCTTTCAAAATCTTCTCAACATGTACTCATTCATCTACTTCGTCGTGGTTACCATGGATTTCGACGGCGAAATTCAACGATTCGTTTTAGGCGTTTTCTGGCACGAGAAGTTGGACCTTCTGTCGTTCACAATTTCCACACAGACGTCAGTGTTAAATAATCACTTATTATTATTATAGGTATCTAGATATTAGGGTGTTCCATAATTTTTGTCCCGTTTTTGGAAAATATATTTAAAAGATTCCAGCTGAAATGAATTGACAGATAACGGGAATCTTCTTACACTGTTGTACCGGGCATGGAATGCTATGTTGCAGGTATACTCGGTATGACTCTTACTCGCTTCCTTTTATAGCATGGAATTTATGAAAAAGATGTTCAAAAATCAAAATTTTGTATGTTTTGAACAAAACTTTTGCGTTTTCTCGTCAGTTAAGCTCACAAACCCTGATTTGCAGGTAAGATTGGTTACTGCCTGAGTAATGCGCTAGTGACATTGACGGGGACCAGCCATCGAAAATTAGGAGAAATTTAAGCGCGGACAGAGCATAGCTCAAACATCGAGCGGAGAAACTTGAAAATTTTGGGCTCTAAAAATAGCCGTTAAAAAATTCTGAAATAAATTACATCGAATGTTCGCATAAGGTACTATGACAGAAAAATATCGTTGTTTTTGAAAAGCAAGTAGAACTCGTCGAAAAAATCGGTTTGTGGAAATGGAGGTTTTTGATCACTGAAAGCTAGGTCCAAAATAGACTCAAATGACAACTGAGTGATTTCATTCGAAGCAAATGAAGGGTAGCGAAAGAAAAAATTGCATTTTGTACGTAACGAACTGCTCTTCAAAATACCGTTATTCGCTTGGTCATATCTCTATTCTCAGTAAAACTGGACTCGCTTGCGACAGCGCTGTTAAAATTCATCCGAAATATTGGAATGCTAACGCTTCTATCCAAATTGAACAGATTGATTATTTAGTATGGCCTATAGGGAGCCTATGCATTGCTACATAAGTGGTGCATAACAAAAATATTATAAAAATATTTGGCTTGAAGTTGTGAAAAGAAAACCGAAAAAAGGGACAAAAATTGTGGAACAACCTAATATTGATTTGCTGTATGTGGAGAATTGGAACTTGGAATCCATTATCAAAAACGGACTTCTCATTTCTCGACTGATTTATTTGGCGAATGAGTCTTTCATTGGCAGCTCGTCTCTACAGTGCAGAGATGACCACTAGGAATGAAGTTAGACGGCTGGAAATCGGCGATCTTCCAGCGATTCTCAGTTATCAATCTTATTTCCCAGGAGTTGTCTCTGCGCTGTACGATCGGCTTATGAAAGACGTAGACGCAAAATGAGATGCGATTTTGCAAACGGAACCTAAGTGTTCTAGGTAAATCTATATATCTAAGGCCCACATTTGAACAGATAAATATTCTCATAGGATGCCATTACTGTGGTTAAATGGATTAAAAGCCTTCAGTATTCTGTTATTCGCCAGCCGATAACCAGGAGTGCGCTCTTCATAAACAGACAGAAGAAGATAAGAAGGTGGGCTGCAATATAGACAATTTTGATTGTGTTGGATGTTATAGATGCACATTTGCAGGTTTTATTCAATGAAACATGCACATTGGAGAGTGAGCGTAACCTCATAACAGGAGCGGATAACTTCGTTAGCCCTGCCGAACTGTATTTTAAGTAGGCAACTACTCTATTCCATGAAATATGACATTTCCTTTAGTTATCTCATGCAGTTATGCAGCGTTAAGCACACGGAAGAAATGCACAATTATACAGTTAGAGTTCCATTTATAGGAGAAGTCCCACGTAATTTGATCTTAGTTTTAGACTGATTTCTGAGATTTCAACCATGTTGTCCCTCGATTTTCGTTGAATTTTCAAACAATAGATACTTGGACTTTACTGCCGTTATTGAAACTCTATTCTGTAATTGTCTTTGTTCAGATGTCCATTTCTCTGGCAGCCATCTTTTTGATCACTGCCATAGTCCTCATCAGAGGAACCAAATTCATCCGCAGACTATCACTCTATGCAGTCATCATTACGTAAATAATATTTTATTACTGTCTACGAAATTGTGATTTCCCCAAAGGCATGCAAATAGATACAATTTTAAAAAGTCTTTATTCCGGAATCCGGGGTCATGCGGTAATCCATAGGGGTATGCCATTAGGAGTTGTACATCACGGCGTTCCAAACGTTTTCTCCAGGGAATACGCGAACCAAATTCAATCAATTGAAACTAATGAGATATAAGATAATAATCAATTTTGACGCTGAGTACGATAACTATATTTAACACATTTATAATGCGTTAATCAAGAGTGGATATTCTTTGGACGTTCCAGGGTCATTCTATTGGCTTGCTGCTTCTTCTCTCTTCCATTTCTCAATGGCTCTGAAGTCGGAATGAGATTTCTCTTCATCCCGGACTTTGATCAGTTTCCACTCTTCGGTCAAGGGACCTTGCAGGTTTGTCACAATCATGGTTACATTCAGTCAATTGACACCTATTCAGAGATGGCAGAACGCCCTTTCCCAAGTCTGCTTCTCACTCACTTTGGGAATTGGAGGACCAATGGCATTTATTGCACAGAACAATAAATCAAACGACCTATACAGGGTTGGACAATTTCACTCGCGCTTACCGTAATTCATGAATTCCCTGCAGGACGCCCTAGTTTTCGTCACGGCTAACTTCATATTTTTCCTGCTCTCTACAGTCTTCATCTTCTCCTTGATTGGATTCATGTCCACAGAGTACATGCGGCCCTGGCTTGAGACAATCGAAGAACGTAAGAGAGAGTCCCGACCGCGACGCGTGAGACGTGCGTCCCGGTTAGGTGCCTACAGCCTGATTGAAATATTTCAGCATTCAGCTGATTTACGTGGTCATTCCAGCGGCTTTCGCACAGACTTTGTATCCGGTAGTGGTCATTGACCGTAAACAATATAATATTTTATATTTAATTCTTAGCAATATATTGCTTACATACTGGCAGCCTAACCTTGTTTTCCCTTGAGTTATTGACGAAAAAGTGCCAAAAAAGGCCATTTTTTCAAAATGTTCCTATGGTGAC
>JACMIF010000852.1:0-30565 GCA_014805445.1 Diplogasteroides magnus
GTCCTATTGCTAATTAATATTGTCTCATGTAAGATTCACGCTTTTTATTACCCTCGGGTGACCTAGTTGTCATCTAGTATGTTTCGTCTGCCTACAATTGTACTTAACACCTTGGCTCTCATTTTGCTTATACTGACCTGCAAACGATAAAACAACAACAAGAAAACGCATCTGGGTACGACACGAAACGCTTGAGTCAAGTTGAAAATTTAAATTGAATGAAAAATTAAAAAATTTAAATTTTCAACTTGACCAAGCGTTCGTGATTTGGGGCCCGTACAGAATTTTCTTCCCGTGGATAACTCAAAAATGTGATAAGAAATCAATTTTGTGCATTTTGGGCATTTTTGGGATTTTTGAAAATAACATGTTAGAACATGTTCGAACATGTTTTTGAACTTGTCTCATCTAGTAGAGCCGTATGGTTTTTGGTTTGAGCTTCTAGGACCACTTTTAAGCGGTTTTCCAGAACTTGGCTGTTTTACATGTTTGAACATGTTCGAACATGTTTTTGAACTTGTCTCGTCGAGTAGAGTCGAATGGCTTTTGGTTTGAACTTCTAGGACCACTTTTAAGCGGTTTTACGGAATTTCGTGTTTTGACATGTTAGAACATGTTCGAACATGTTTTTGAACTTGTCTCGTCGAGTAGAGTCTAATGGTTTTTGGTTTGAGGTTCTAGGACCGTTTTGAAGGGGTTTTCTGAAAAGCGTTACATCCAGACAGACATCCATCCATCCATCCATCCATCCAGACAGACAGACCAAACGGGAGTCTATACATAAGGTAACTAAAAGTATGGGGTCATGATGAGTCAATTTTTCGACAATTTTGACGTCAATGTTCGAGAAAAAAATGACTTCCGACAACCCCCACTTTTCAGCACCAATATCGATAGAGGACCTCAACACAAGAAACTTTTGTGGAGGAAGTTTGCTCAGAATCGGTTTTACCAGGAAATATGACCTCCATAACAGGGCATATATTGATGAAAATATGCAATGTAGCTTCTTCAGGTCCAAATTACATTGCTTTCCGGCGTTCGATTTTCTACTAATCAATTCTCCACTGGTGCAGAATTTCGTGGAGAATCTTTTTAATCAAAAAAAGCCACCCTCATATGGGGTTTCAGAGATAGTAGGGCCTAAAAGTCGCTGTGAAGTTGTCATTCGAAAATGCACGATTTTTCCATATATTTTCCCTATGATAGTTACAGTCGGCCGACACAAGGTTCTATATCAAAGCCATTTCACGGATATGAATTTTATAAGCAACTATAACATCGTGGGTGTTGCCTCTATGACTATGGTAGCGGAGCTTGAAAAAAATAAAAAAAATAAACATAGAAAATCAGACAACATTCGTGAGTTTTCGCCGTAATTTTCCGGCGGTCTTTATCTGACCGGATGCCAAGCAGCTTATGCAGAATTTATCGGAGAATCTTTTTAAGCAAAAAAGCCACCCTCATTTGGGGGTTCCGAACTGCCAGGAACGAAAAACCGCTTTTTCCGGATATGCTTCAACTCGAATATATGAAGTCTGCCCTGTCTAGAGGTATCGATACCAACTGAGTAGTGGCTCATTTTAAGCATCAGACCTGCACCATGTAAAAGCCAAATGAGCATTCGACTGGGTCTCTCCGGAATGAAGTTATGATTTTTCATCCGAGGCCGATTCTTTGCCAAATCGTGCAACTTTCAAATATCATATCTCCTCAACCAGAGTGGCAATGGTCATGAATACCACATATGTTGTACATTCCTCAGTACCCGCCAATATGCACCCCACAACCCGCCATTTAAAACATCTTGACAAAATTGCACCAGGGGGTTGTCGACTCTCTCATAGAGTGCGTGGTAAACTGAAGGTGGCAAATGATAACTTTAAAATTATAAAAATGCCATTTATTTTTTTCAGCCTGAATAGATAAGGATTCTATGAATATGTGATGTACAATTTGAGGACAACACCAGCGAATGGGGCATCAAATTCGATCGACACTGGGACGGGAACCGTGTGTGCATCTCCGCTGATCAACTGCGCGATCGGTTCTTCGGAAGAGTTGTCAGTGGGACGGAGATGCTGAAAAGAGCGCAGACTCTTGTGCTGACTGGCTATGGAGTGCTGGAATGAAATCGACAAAACAAATGAGAAGAAGTGAATGAATGGAATGTACTTCTTTTCTAATTCGATCCAGCTGAAATCTATGTTTTCCCATTTACAGTATAATAAGAAATTCTTTCACAAATATTCATTTTTTGTCCCCATATTATATTTTCCCATTATTTTATTGTATTAGGTTGTCTCAAGCGCAGAATCTTGTGCTGACCGGCTATGGAGTGCTGGAGTGAACTCGACAAAGCAAATGAGAAAGAGTGGATGAATGAAATTGATTACTCTCGAGGGATCCTCCCCCCCCCCCATTTTACCGACTGTCATTATATTCCCCCACTTGCTACGCCCTATTCTAGGTGCATATTTGCTTATTCACAATATTGCAATGATGACCATTTTGTTCGGCATTGCTCAAAAACCCAACTGCGTTATGATAAACGATTGAATTAGCACATTGTGTCTGACAAACGTTCTTTGAATCATCTGAAATGTTTTGAAACTCGCTCCCAGATTATACCTCATGTTAATTTTGATCTGTGAAGGATTGATCAACATAGATCAAGGCTTCCATGCTTTGTACACCCCATAAACTGACTCTTTGAAGCGTAAATCGGTCGTAATAATGGTTTCCTCCTCTGTGGAAAAAAATTCGGACTGGTGAGGGTCCTATCCTTTTACGACTACATCTATTGACGTCACACTATGAACTGAATGATTTGATAGGTGAACGAGGGGCGCATTTCGTAGTCGGAGTGGAAAAATAAGTACTGATAAGACTGGGCCGCACTCATCGATTTTTCACGTGGTAACGAAGTGGTATGGCTACCAAGGGCACTTGCGTCATAATGGTGAAATGAACTCTTGCGCCACAGTTGTTATCATTGTTGCGGCTCAAGCGCCCATTTATTTCACTGTTATAGCGTAATTGCCCATTGTACTCATGTCGTTCATACATATGCGATTATGTGCACCCAACGGTTATGCCATGCTTCTATGCAGTTTATGGTGATTATGGTTGTAGGTTCCCGATAATATAGCTTTTGTAAATGCTCAAACAAATTAAAACTGTTGTAAAGTAGCCCCGTAGTCATTGATTTCTTAGCACAAACGTCGTTTGATAGCAATAAATCGCAGCGGTGCAGTTGTCTCTGCATTTTATAGACAACCGCACCGCTGAGAGTAAAGGCATGATGAATGCACTAAATGCCTCACAAGCGGCACCCTACAATAAAGTGACAATTTCCCCTTTCGGGTCTATGCCCTTATCAGCTGGGCACTTTCCTCGCTCCTTCTCCTTCTTGTAGTCATGTTCACCCTTAGTTTTGTCAGCATGAATTCTGTGGGGCCGAAAAAAGAATCATTTGTTTTTCACAGTTTTCAATAGTTTTCCCACCTTTTTGTTGCCACCGTCATTTACGTGTCGTTATTAGTGGTTCTAAATCGGGTAAATTTGCCGCCATTCATCTCCAGAGCGCCGTTCTCTCTTCCCCTGATATACAACTGTGTTACGTACAAGAATGACGACAAATTTACCGTTTGAACCTCTATTTGATAGTAATAAAGTGACGATGTCCTCATTCGGGTCCATGTCCTTATCAGCTGGGCGCTCTCCTCGCTAAATTATCCTGCTTGTAGTCATTTTCACTTTGTCAGCACCTGCGAATCCCTTGCAAGGAACTGCCTCATTGGTGCCCAATTAAGAGCCGCCGTTTCGAACTATCATCTCTCCCGTCTAACTTCATTCCTTAGCTATCGTGTACCTCTACCTTGTCATAATTGCATGAACACTATGTTGAAATGGCCGACTAATTTCATGGGGCTTATGAAGAAATTGTTGCTTTTCAACTATTTCTTCATCCTTTGTTCCACCACGTGTGTCTTCATGTACATTGCAATGAATAACATGAGAAATGTCACAGATGTCCGACGAGGAAAAGGCCACCCAGTTACGGGAACTTGTCTCTGACAATCTAACCCCATATTACGACACCCGTTTCAATCTGCTGCGGTGGATTCAGGTACGCAGCAGGGGTTCAAAATCGGTAGTGAAGTGCATTTCGCATTCGTCTAATTTCTGCGGAGCTGTTATCTCTATTTTCGATCCCCTGTTTACAACACTAGTATGAAGTAGGGGATCAAAATCGGTCAATCTGTCGCCATTCTTCCAGCGCGCTGTTGTCTATAAGGGAATAACACAACAGCGACGCGGAGCAAAATGATGGCACATTTACCGACTATGTACTTCTAGTACGGAGGTTATGAATTTTAGGAGATCGATACCTTTTGATTTCAGGGTTATCCAAACTTGACTGTTGAAGAAATAGCACAGAAATTGAAGCATCATCTCATGTTTCGGTCAGTACAACGCTCTGTAATTGCCTTCCAGAATTTAAAATTCTAAATCGGCACCAAAAAGCGCATTCTCATTCGCCTGATCCCCTCGGAGCAGTTGCCCATTACTCATAACGACAACCACACCGATGGGATACGAATAAGAAACACACTTTGCTACCGATTTCGAAGCCATAGTATGCAAACTGTTTACATCGGCGAGTGTAAATTGTTTTGAGACGTTGTTCATGGGACATTGATAACTACCATAAGCGCGAGCGTGGATTCCACCCAATACATAAGCATTGGAGCTTGGGAATAACTGGGCAGTCTGACTTTCCCTTTATTTTTCCCTTTTTTCCTGTAATATTTGCTTATCTGAAAATGTTTTAGGGCCTTCCGGAGTGGTTGACAACGTTGTGGTGAATGTAGAGCAGGTACGTTTTCAACGTTTGGACATTTATAAAAACTGACTTCAGTGCGGCCTCGTAGACTATGAGGGCATGCTTGCAAACTATTCTGCATTTGAAATCATGAAGGTTATCATTAATGATTTTCCCGTGATATACTCAAGATAAATTTTTCGCTTTGAATCACTTCCAAATATAACACATTTTTTCTCTTGCTACCCCCCCCCAAACTTCCATTCTATCACCTTCTGAACAATATTCGTAATTTCAGGCTAGACTTTACGATCTCGAAAATATGCTCCACGAGGTAATGATGATGGAAGAGAGGACAGGTTCACATATTTTCACTAGAGCTTCTAAAACAGCAATTTTGTGCGAGAAAGTTCATTTTTCTTTAGTCTAATCTCCGAAGAGCGGTTGTCTCTCACATGTGATATACAACCGCTACCAGGGGATTGGACGAATGAGAACTGTACTTACTCGATAAAATTACCGTTTTGGAAACACTGATTTTCACCCATTTCAATGAGCAAACTTTTTTCAGGTAAGCAATCAGGTATTCTACACGTTATGGACGCTGAAGGCTTGCAGTATTCGAAGAAAATGGTAAGAAGCCGTAAAAAAAACTTTTATTGCTGATCGTACTGAAGGGAACTGAGTGACTGCGCTGTAAAGGTAAAGGTGTTCCCACATCAAGCGATAACGCTAGGTGGGGCACCGGTAATGTCGGCTGCTAGTGATTTGCGCTGTTGTGATATAATGATTAGATGCATACTTAGGTCGATCTCGTAATGTCGAATCTCCGAAGCATGAGCGAGTTTCTCGCTGACCACTACATTGAACTAATGAAGTAAGCTATGAAGTATAATAAAATGGAAATTTTTTCATTAACAACAAGCATATCACTCATTTCTCAACCAAAGCTTCATTAATTTTCCTTCGTTTTTAACAGATACATCGTAATCGTCAACGTGCCCTCATGGGCGTACAAATTGTGGCTGGTGGTGAAACCACTGCTTCCTCCGAGGACGAGATCTAAGATGAGTCGGAATCCGTATCATTGCCATTTTTCAGTTTCTAACACTTTTTATCTGTAAAATCGACCAAAATTTCACGGATAGCTAACGCACTTTACGGACTCGTGTATTCATCTGTTATACAGCCTTTCGCAGTTGCTAATACTATTTTTTGCAATTCTTATAATGGACTCCTATTCACAGGAAAGCTAAAAGTTTACGGAATCGTGCAATTGAGGCTTTTGCTTTTTCTAACACTAATTTATTAATCTGTAAAATTGCCTCCTATTCAACGGATAGCTAACAGTTTACGCAATCGTGCATTTTCACGTGCGCATGCTTTCCGCGTCCAACTGGAGGCAGGAGATCTCCGAACTCGTCCACCCATCAGTATGCCCCTCGTTCTGGAACGATGATGATATCACGTGAGACAGAAATTGGGCGGAGACCAGGGGTTATAAATCGGTAAATTTGTCATCATTCTTCTCAGTTGAAAGGTTGTCTCACCCCCCCCCAATAGATCACCGCGCGCTGCATAGAAGAATGACGACAAATTTACCGATATAGAACCCCTAGTGGAGACTCCATGGACGTTTACACTGTTATGAGGAAACGTGTATTTGGGCATTGTGATGAAGGCTCAGTTTTAAATTCATTACAATGCTGAAAATGCCCGTGGCTCTTTAATATTTCACCTGCAAAATGACACAATGCAAATAAGCATCTACATACAGACATTTCTCCGCGACTCTCGAACGTCCAAGCAAGGTGGCGACTGTTGAATTGGGAGAGGTAGCCTTGCAACAGAAAATTTCAGCCAGTTTTACCGCCATTTGTCAGTCGATAATTTCAGACTCCCGATTCTTTGGAAAAATTGCACGTGAAAGCAGGAAAGGATGCTTGGCTGGAATTTGAACTGGCAGAGGGAGACAGGCTCAACTGGCACATTTCGGGTATAGTTTTTGATAGAGTATGGCTTACGGGAGGATATTGACAGCCGCGGTCTCTCATGTCGCAGAGACAACCGCTAATTATGAAATTGGCTAGCTAAGAATGAACCCCAGTCAATATCGTCCCATTGGCGACACCCTTGTTTTTGGCCGAAGATCACCTTTGATCATAATGCTTTCAGGAAACCAAAACTTCGGCTTCGCGCTAGTCAAGGACGACGGAACCGAAGAGGATGTGAAAATGTATTTCCTTCTTTTTATTTATTTTTATAATGGATATTTTTTTAGGATGCCTCTCATGTACCCACTGTTCCCTTGGATTCCCGGGCCTACTGAGGTATATGATTAATTTCAATGTTCAGCTTCAAAAGAATTCATATGATCAGGTACCACTGGTGGACTCTGTAATCATCTCGGAAGCTGGCGTGTACAAAATTTGGTTGAGCAACAAGCGTGCTTGGTGGAACACATTGACCCTACACTACAAGTGAGTAACTTTCAGAAAAATAGTCGTTTTCGCCATTTGACTGTTTCAAACTGTCACCAGTGACATTTTGAAACTGTCAGATTATGTGTAAGGCTTCCATAAATGCGTCTTTGAATCATCACGAAATCTATTGTGAAATCCTGCACCTCAATCGACTCTCTTGTGACTGTTTCAATCGAGGGAATTTTGGGATGACTCATTCTCAGCTGTTGGATAGTTCGATTCTTCTCACAAGAAATTGCCACAAATTGCTTTCTTCCATTCAGAGTCGACATCATCAAGCCGTCATCCTGAGAGCAAAAGCCCCTTAATCCAAACTGGCCATGCTGATTGACAAAATCCGGAAACGATAAATATCTTGCGACTTCTTATTTGTTTGATGTTGATGTGTTGCTGCCTATGTATAGGAGGCATACAAAATTGTTGTTGCGATCTCGAGTGAGGCCCGGTATGGTTTAGGGTACGCAACCAATTACTAGGTCACATTAAGAGTTGACCATGCTGCGCACCGTTGCCAGGTTATGGAAACAATCCAGTGGCTGACAGCTACCCATATCATAAGAAAGACAATCGATCATTGGTGTCCATACGTTGAGCTCAATATAATCACTCATATTGTACACGCTGATAAGCATAAGAAACGTGAAGCGAGCACGAAATCGACTCGATAGTGTTGTTGTTAGTGGGCATCGTTGCCGTATCCACCGATTCATCTTCTTGTCTTCTGGAACAGTTTTGCCTCTTGTTCTTCTTTATCATCCACTGAAATCACGAAGCCTGCACAATTGATCAATATAATCCTTATTGTGGCTATTGCACATCAAACAGCAGCCTTGTGCGGAGTGGATACGCCGGAGGCGAGCCTTTTCTCCTTAAAAATTCAATGTCAACGATGGAATGTATTTGAGTATACTAGCAACCGAACGAGCTTCTTTCGATATCTAAGGAGACCAGAAACCTGATCTCAGGACCTTCCCCAGTCCACCATGCAGTGCTTCAAGAACAGCAGCTACGACATCTTCATTGGCAGAGTCTGGAAGCCAACAGGGAACATCGATGCTGTCGGGTTCAAGAACATCAAGGTTCCAGAGATTTTAGTTAGTTAGAAATGAGCTAATCGTTCTAGTGTGCTTTTCATCTCCTTTAGTATTCGCCGAATATCAAGATAATAAAAAACAATCAGGATAATTAACATAACAGTTAAAGATTGTCAGAAGAATAGATACTGCATCTTTTCAATTTTCATGTGAAATCGTCTTTTTCAGTACGCACACGCAGTCGGAATGTCAACTGTCGATGGTCTGTTCGTTCCGTGCTTTTCGAGTCGCTGTGCAACTGCCACGTCTCAGGTGAAGTTCATAGTTTATAATTAGGGAACGGAATCCAAGCAGAAGTGCACATTTCTGTCGTCTAATTCACTCGGAGCGGTTGTCTCTCTCACGTGATGGACAATCGCTCCGAGGGAATCAGACGATAGAAATGTGTACTTCCGCTTGGATTCCGTTCCCTATTTATAATGTTATATTTTGTTTGGATAACACAGTTTTCTGACGTAAATATCGAATGTCCGACGGGTCGTCAAGCCTATTGATTGATTTGGAATGGAAATATAAGCAGGATTTCTAAATCCGTAGTAGAGTTAACCACCAGCAGCAACACATACCCTTATGGAATAAAGGAGATTGCATTCATCTACGGTCTAAATCTCGTGGAGCGGTTGTCTATCGCATGAGTGAGACGACCGCTCCTCGTTAATTAGACGACAGACGAATGTACTCTGCTACTGTTTCAGAAATCCTATGATGAACTTCTTGGTTGGTCCTCTGCTTATTTTTTCAAGTTCCACTGAGAGAAAAAATTGCATTGCAGTTGGACGCCGCGTCACCACTATGAAAGCGCAGGAGGTTAAGATTGGCGTGTTGTGGGTGGACGTATCGGACACGTTAGTTTCATTTTTAAGAAAACGGAGTCGGTATCACGATATTCGAAACCAGTAAATTTGTCCTCATTCTTAGCCGCAGTGCGTTAGTTTCACCAACCTGATAGAAAATTTACCGATTTAGTGCCACTAGTAATTACTCTTGATCAGTTGAAAAGTCCATTGCTAACTTCCGGCGAGACAAATACGTCCTTCTTGAGAAAGAGTTTATTTTCATATGGAAAACGGACAACACGGACCTCAACCACTTCACCATACAGCAGCTCGTGCAGATGGGCGACGACTTTGAATTGTTGGTGCGTCTTTAACTGCATGAAATCAAGAAGAAGAGATATCGATTTACCCAACCACCACTGTCATTAATGGTCAAAGCTAGAGAACGACTTTTGTCTATGCACTCATTCGACCGGTCGACTATGATGGGCGAGAGAGAATGACTCGCCGGTGCGCACGAACGATAAACGTTCAAAAAGTCGTTCCCTAGTAAAAGCTGAATGAACGAATATTGTCAACATTATTAGTCATCCTAACTGAACTGTTGCTCTACTCTATTTATTTCCCAGTTGAAACATATCTCGTAACGACGAAATAGCACGTAAAAATGAGAGGCCAGGGTGGCATCCAGGTGTGAGGCGCGTACTAGAATAACAGTTCAGATAGGATGCATAATATCTCTGGTTTTATCCGCTTTTTCGCCGCTGAAGTCTCGAGCTTCAGCGTAGATTAACGTGGCGGCTGATTGCGAGAGTAGTGTAGTTGATAGATTCAAATGCAAGAAAATAAATTCTCTCAAATTCACAGGTGGGCATTCGCACTTCAAAATCCTTCTGGGAGAGAATCATGGGCACGAGCTACGCGGTCATTAAAGGGATTCCCACTGTGGAATCTCAGTGAGGATGGACTGCAGGTGAAATTTATAGGTACAATCTCGGAGCTGCTGTATATCGAACGTGGCGGCAACCGCTCCGCGGAGATTAGACGTATTATGCATCTAAATGAACTGTTGCTCCAGTCTATTTATCTCCCAATTAAAGAAGCCGTAAACCGAGTTGTTCCATCGTACAAAACGACAACTTTCAAAATTGCATAGAAAATTTCAAAGTGCAGCTATCGTTTCAAACTCAACTGATTTGCATGTGACGAGACGTCACACGAGTCATTTTTTCGAATTCCCGCGCTGCCGATTCCGGGGAAGCTCCAGGGAAGCGCGGGAATTCAACTTCGAATTTGAATAAGGCGGCGAGGAAAGCCTTTTGAGAGATAAAAATTTGCGATCCTACATAATCGAACATGCTCTACCACGCTGCGCTTCCAGAATAGTTGACCCAGAATCTCCCCCTGACGGCTTCTTTAAACATATTCCGTAACGACGAAATAGCTCATAAAAATGAGATACCAGGGTGGCATCCAGGTGTGAGATGCGTTCTAGGAATTCAGATACAGTTCAGATAGGATGCATAATACTACCGTTTTAGAAACCGTACTATTCATTGCAGAACTTGGACTCCTTTAAAGAAGTCGACCGGTGAGAAGTGAGGGAGCTAGGAGGAATTAATAGACGGAGAGTATTGATTCCTCCGAGAGGGACTGACAATGGAATGGTCAGGACCGGTCTCGAGGTTTTTGATCCTACCACGTATTTTTCGAGAGCCCATGACGAGTGAACAATAAAACCACCTTTAGCTAATCCAGTGGAATTTTTAAAAAGAAGATATGGAATTAAAATACCGAAATTATGGTGAAAAATGCAATCTTTGGGATTTTCTACAGCAAGAAGCAGGCTTCACTGAGGAACGTGCATACCCGCAATGGAGAGTACTTAAGTAGTACATTGCATAGGATTTTTTACTAGACCTACTGGTTCAGGCATAATAATGGGGGGAATTTTCAAATGTGTCACATATTTGTAGACTCCGCCCACTTTTGTGCCTGAACCAGTAGGTCTAGTAAAAATCCTGTGCAATGTACTACTTAAGTAGTCTCCATTGCGTGTATGCACGTCCCTCAGTGAAGCCTGATTCTTGCAGTAGAAAATCCCAAAAATAGCATTTTTCACCAAAATTTCGGTATTTTAATTCCATATCTTCTTAGAAAAAATTCCACTGGATTAGCTAAAGGTAGTTTTATTGTTCACTCGTCAAGGGCTCTCGAAAAATACATAGTAGGATCAAAAACCTCGAGACCGGTCCTGACCATTCCATTGTGAGAGAGGGAAAGAAATGTATTAGACGCAGAGTATTGATTCCTCCGAGAGGAATCTCCCCGGACGGCTCCTTTAACGGATACGGCGGTTGGGAGAAGCAGTTCATGAAGCAAGTCGCACAGAACATTACGGACTGTCTGTTTCATCCAATGTCAATATGGATTGCATTCCATGAATAAAATTTTTGCAATGATACTTACTGTTTCTGGAAGTTTCTCCGAAAGGGAACTTTTGCATTTAGACATTTTACACTTCTTTTGCAAATTCAAAATTATTTTTGATATTGTTCGAGCGCGCAAAAATAATGATTGCCTTTATTTTGTAAATAATTTGCTAGAGAATCGGATTCGGAGGTAAATCAGACCCGCTTAGGCACAGTCAGGATAGAAGTCTTAAAAAAACGAAAATTCACACAGTATAAGATATTGAAAAAAAACTCTTTAAGAAATTCCCCCAGTACCGCTTAGTAAACGTTAGGGTTTCTAAATCAGTAGTAGAGTGCATTCGTCTATGGTCTGATTCTCGGAGGGCGATTGTCTCACTAATGCGATCGACAGCCGCTCCCCGAGATTCAGACCATAGGCGACTGCACTCTACTACTGATTTAGAAACCCTAGTAAACTTTCCTCTCCAATCTTCATATTGTGTTTGTTATGAATATAAATTTTGCATATTTATAGTATCTGCGATGTATTTATCTACGAAAGCCTTCAATGGAGTATCATTTCCCTCAAATTTTGCATAGTTTTTACTAGTGAATATCGTTTGCATTATCTCCCTAACATTCGAGACGTGAAATCAATCAATACGACCTGTTTTGCATGGACTATCACAAACAACGTGCATGCAACCCTTTCACTCTCCCGTCTCCTCGTGTGCACGGCGGTCGTCCCTATAAAAGGCCGTCTCATTCCTCATTCCTCTCATTCCGTCTCCCTTCCCCCTCCCCCACCAACCATGGCGGACCCATCGCTACAGAAGGAGCAATACTTCCACGGACTCCTGCCGCGAGAGGACCTTCGGGTGAGGCTACCGTATCCCTTTGGCCTCATCACTTACCGTACCCCTTCAGGTTCTGCTCAAGAACCACGGCGACTTCATCGTGCGTGTGACGGAGCCGTCGCCCGGTCAGGCGAGGCAGGTCGTCCTCAGCGTCTTCGACGAGGCCGCCTTCGACGTACGGTATTTGGGAGGAGGGAGTACGGTAGAACATGGGGCTACTGTAGCTTGGGTTGCTGTAGAACGCTCCATCTTTGTCTGCTAATGCTGGGTTACGGTAGAATCCGATCGATATCGAAGAAAGGAATACTGTAGTCTTCCCTTCCAGGCCAATCCACAGCAAGTGCGCAACTTCGTCATCTCGAAGCGCGCGGACAAGTACATGATCGACAAGTATTCATTCAACTCCGTCCAGGTACAGTAATCCCCTTATGGGACGAGACTACTGTGCTCTTCCCTGCAGGACCTCATCACCCACCACATGAAGACGGGCGAGACCCTCAGCACGAAACACCCCACCATCATCAAGAACCCAGGTGAGACGCGTCGCGGTCGCGTTGCGGTTAATCAATCGATATCGTTCAGTGTTCCGTCTGCATTGGGAACTCTACCATGAGGACATCACATGCACCAAGAAGCTGGGAGAGGGCGCGTTTGGAGAAGTGAGGAGCCGCGACGCGACCGCGACGCAACCGCAACGTCTGGCCTTACGCGTCGCGTTTTCAGGTGCACCTGGGCGTCTTTCGGACGAAGAAGGGCGAGATCAAGGTGGCCATCAAGCTGGCCAAGCTGGAATCCCTGACCAAGGAACAGATCAAGGAGATCATGAAGGAGGTACGGTAGCTACCGTAGTCCCACCAATCTACCCTACCGTAACCCTGATTCAGGCTCGTCTCATGCGAATGTTCGACAATCCACACGTCGTCCGGCTGTATGGATCGGCCGCCAATCAGGAGCCTCTCATGCTGGTGATGGAACTGGTCAGCTACAGTAATCCATTGACGGTTCAATGGGTCATAAACTGTGTCAGGCATCGAACGGCGCTCTCGACTCGTATCTGCAGAAGAACGACGTGTCCATCGCCCAGAAGACGGAGATGTGTGTCCAGGTATGACGAAATCGACCGCGACGCGGCCTCCACACGCGTTGCGTCTATTTCGCAATCTTCAGGCAGCCTGGGGCGTCGAGTACCTACACGTGAAGGCGCGCGTCATGCATCGAGACCTCGCATCGAGGAATTGTCTCTACGGCGATGGAAAGGTTTCAAACTACGGCAGCGGGCACCAAACTACAAACGTCGGTTCAGGTCAAGATCGCCGACTTCGGCCTGACGCGCGAAGGCATCTACTACAAAATGCCCGCCTCGTACGTTCACGCGCTGCGGTCGCGTCGCGGTCAAGGAATGACATCATTGCAGAAGACGAGTGCCCATCCGCTGGCTCGCGCCCGAAACGATGATCGAGAAGAAGTACACGCCCTTGACGGACGTCTACAGCTTTGGTGAGAAGGCAAACCGCGACGCGCGTTGCGGTCGATGATGAAATGATGATGAAATTGCAGGCATCATGTGTTGGGAGATCTACCACAATGGCAAGGAGCCATTCCCCAACATGACTCCCATCGAGGCCTCCCGTTTCGTACTCGGCGGCAGCCGCATGGAGTTTGATCCCAGCACGCCACCCGAGATGGCGCGGCTGATTCTGGTGAGCCGCGACGCGACCGCGACGCGACCGCAACGCGTCAACTGCAACTTGCAGGAGCGCACATGGGCTGAGGACCCGGGACAGCGCCTCCAGATGACGCAGCTGTCGCAGGAACTGGAGCGACTCTCTGGTACGCGCAGCCGCGACGCATTCTTTCACGCGTTGCGGTCGGTTCAGGAATTCGCCGTCCCGACTTTGCCGCGGAAGCTGCAGCAATGCAGCCGTTCGTCGGAGCATCTTCCGTGAGTTGTGAACCGCGACGCGTTTGCACGCGTTGCGGTCAGGTGCTAATGACAATTTACGGCTTGCAGCAGCCGCCCGAGACGCAGATGAACGTGCATAGTGCCGGATCAGCCGGATCAGCCGGATCTGCAGGTGAGAAGAGACGCGACGCGACCGCGACGCATGACCGCAACGCGACCGCGACGCACGCATTCAGGCGTTGCGAGAGACCATCCGAGCATTCCCGCCGCCCGTCCGAGTCTCACCAACGTCAACATCCCGGAGGCTCCTCATGCGCAGCCAAGGGCTCCCAAGAATCCCAATCTGATGAAGACGAACAGGAGAAAGGACAAGAAGAAGGTACGGTAGTGAGTTGGGATAGTGGTTACGGTAGTCTGAAGGGGTTACGGTAGTCTGAAGGGTTTACGGTAGTCTGATGTGGTTACGGTAGTCTGATGTGGTTACGGTAGTCTGACGGGGTTAAGGTAGTCTTGGAGGTTACGGTGGTCGTACAGTAGTTTCATTGGCACTCCAAAAACTCACTGTTCGCTTTCTTGATCCCCGTGCCGAGGAAACAACAGTAAGACCACTTTTAGGTGAGGGTTACGGTAGCCGCGACGCGTGCATCGATGTGTTGCGGTCGATTATCGAAGTGTTTCATTGCAGAAGTGAGCGGTCTCTCGTCTCTTCAACTGCAGCCAACCCTCGACACAAAACATTGCACCAAATGGCTTCCTATTAGGATTGAGAGAATTGAACTCGGGACGGTTTTTGATTCTTGAGATACTGTAGTACCGTAATCATACTGTAGTGTACTGTAATCTTATACCGTCCTTAGTCCCATTCTTTGCAGTATTGATCGTGTTCCGAAATTCACATCGCAGACCTCCGAGACATTGAATAAAATAGTATTGGTAAACAGATCAAATTGCGTTGACACATCTGATGAAAAGGAATGGGGAATGGATTCCGAACGACTTGTGTAACGACTTGAAATGTAATGCACTTCGAGGTGCGAACGAGGTGCGATTTGCGCTCTCAACTGTTTATCCGTTCATTGTCCTCGTTGAAGCTCGTCTTGGTCTTTGATCTTTGGTCGTTAATCGACGTTTTGAAAAAATAAAACAGTTCTTGTGATTTCTTGTTTTTTTCGAAGTGCAATTGTGCAACGGATCCTGCGAGTGATTTGTGACTTTAGATCATCAAAAGCTAAATGATAGAATTTATCTCCTTTCTCTGCTTGTCTTTCCCAAATCTATCTCCCTCTCTCTCTCTTCCACGGCAGTCCAAGTTTTGTAAATGCATTTCTCATTCTTCTAGCGTACTCATGAGTATACTCAGTAGAGTGGGCGTCATGAGCAATTTCGCGAGCAATGAACGATCATACTAAATTTCCATACTGATATATTCTTCTATAGGGGCTCTAAATCAGTAGTAAAGTACATTTCAAATTACTCCAATCCACTTGGAGCGCTTGTCTATCGAATGTAAAAGACAGTGGCTCAGCGGAAATTAGACGAATGAGAAATGTACTTTACTACCGAGTTAGAAACCCTATTATTCGGTATCCAAATATTTCAGCCAGAGCCTTCTAATGAACAATTTCCTGCAACTAGTACCTGACTATTAAAGTAGGCATCCGTCTCTTTTCCCACGGCTATTCCATGCAGTCGTGAGCCAGAATGCTTACTCCACTGACAATGACTATCCCTGATTGAAACATGCGGATCGGTTCCTTGTACCGTGAAAATTCCGCGTGATTACTACGAATAAATTTTTGCCGTTGTAGAAGAAATGTGTTGTTGAAGTATGTGAAGCGTCATTTAACATTTGCCAACGATTCATTGTTATTACGCATCCTAACTGAACTGTTGCTCTAGTCTATTTATCAAACAGTTGAAACATGCTCCGTAAGGACGAAATAGCACGTAAAAATGAGAGACCAGGGTGGCATCGAGGTGTAAGACGCGTACTAGGAATAACAGTTCAAGTAGGATGCATAATATTAGGGCACCCTTATTTTGCAGCGACAATAACAATGTTGTTATGCCTGTAGAAAATATCATTGTGTTTGTCGTTGCCGAAACCAAACGCCCTAACATACAAACCACCAAGTGATGCTTCATATAAAAGGATTGCACCAAAACAGGAGAAGCCAGATCATTCGTATGTTTGCCTTACAAGCTCTTTCCATTTCTCTATAGACAAGTCAGTAAAGGTCAGCACAAGTTTCAGGAAATGAAGACAATTGTCGTGTGGGCGGCTATTGTTGCCATCACTCTTTCTGCCGTTGTCAAGATGCCAGTGAAGAAAAACGCGAAGAAGTAACTAAATTTTCTGTTTTTCTTCCTCTTTTGACTTTTATTTTATTATTTATTAAAGAAGCCGTAAAGGGAGATTTATTTGCATGCACTTTTCGGTATCAGTCTCTCCAATTCCCTTACTCTCTCGTTGTCCTAGTAGACCGCTCTGACGACGAGAAAGTGGGGGAATTGGAGAGACTGATACCCAAAAGTGCATGCAAATAAATCTCCCTTTACGGCTTCTTTAACCGGCAGTACCGTACATCTCTCAATCGGCGAATCTGCGTGGAGCGGTCATCTATTGAACATCTATTGGATAAGACGAATGCGAAATAGGGTTTCTAAATCGGGAGTAGAGTGCATTCGTCTGTTGTCTGATTCCCGTGGAGCTGTTGTCTCATTCATGCAAAAGATAACCGCTCCTCGTGAATCATTCAACAGACGAATGCACTCTACTCCCGATTTAGAAACTCTAATGAGAAACATACTTTACTACCGTGCTAAAAAAACCCCCATTGAATATATTGTTTTCTCCAGTACTGGTCGCATTGATTCCGCGGCGAAATGGAGGAGCCGCTTGGAGCAGAAAAACGGCCATGCCTCGCAGCCGTTCATCGACTACTGGGACAACTGCTACCTCGGAAACATCGCCATTGGAACGCCGCGTAAGTTACAGTATCCTGGCCAACAATGTCGGAAAATCGATAATGCTTCTGTTTTGCAGCTCAGCCATTCACAGTTGTCTTGGATACGGGATCGACTGATTTGTGGGTAATCGACACGAATTGCGAATCGGACGACTGCCAAGGAAGAAGATTCAAGCACAACCTCTTCGAGACAGCGTAAGCGTACTGAACAGGCTGTGCAAAGGAAGCAGAAGTGCACATTTCTGTCGTCTAATTCCCTCGGAGCGGTTGTCTGTGTCATGCGATGGACAACCGCTCCGAGGGAATTAGACGTCAGAAATGTGCACTGCTTCCTTTCCACACCCTAGTACTGAATATTATTCGCCGCGCGGTTGTCTATCGTGGTGAGACAACATGCTCCTGACCATGGGAAGAATGACGACAAATTTACCGCGCTTAGAACCCATAGTGTTGAAGAAATTGCTCATCTAAATAGCTAAGACCGCCAAAAACACAACGAAACGCACCATTTCATAGAGCGAATGTCGATCACAAGCTATTTGAAATGCACAACGTTAGTATATAGGACATTCGTTAAACAATGATCTGAAAATGAGCAAAGTGCTATCTATCCGGCTGTGAAAAAAGCAAAACCGCATCCACTAACGAAGACTCCAAACGTTTTAGCGCTTCCTCTTCTTACAAGAGCGCCGGAAAGACGTTCGAGCTCATCTACGGGAACGGTTCGTGTGAAGGTGTTATAGAACGTTATTGACAGCCGCTCCTAGCCGTCTAACTTCATTTCTAGCGGTCGTCTCTCACATCGCAGAGCCGATCGCTAAGAATGAAGTTGGAGGGTTGTCAATATCGTTCTATAATCTGTGCAGGAAACATCGGGACTGACACTATCACTATCGCTGGACTCAATGTGTCCAATCAAGGACTAGGAGTGGCAACAATCGTCTCGGCCGGCATCTCGGATCAACCCCTTGACGGTAATAATTAACTTTAGTGTAACAAGCTATAATTTTTTAATCGACAGTATAGTGCATTTGTCCTTCGTCAAATATTGTAGCCGACCGCTCAATAGAGATTAAAGCACTGGAAATAAAATTTTAGTACCGTTTTAGAAATACTGACATTCCAGCATTGTAAGAGCTACAGCCGGGCGTTCCGCAACGTTTTTCTTATGGCTCGTGAACTTTGTACAATTAAGAACTTTGTAGGACATTGTAAACGTTCATCCAGTGGATCTTTGCTCCAAACCTATGCGAATCGGACAAACAGTAAATACCAATTGTTTGTCCGATTCGGAACTTTGAAGGAATTCTGGGACTCGGATGGCCATCACTCGACCACTTCGGCATGACGCCTGTTATGCAGAATCTCATCCCGACGTTGGACGAACCCATATTCTCTGTGTGGCTGGAGAGGTTTTTTTAATCTTACTTTGCCATAGGTCATATGTGATAGATTGCGAAATCAGTCAAAATGATTACTCTAAAAATAAACTGAACTGCGTTGCAGCCTTTCATTGATTACCCCAGAGTCGTTGTGGTTTGCATACAAAATAGCTGCCAAAATTACTGCAGAACAATCCAATATTGGCGGGTTTTAGGGTGATTTTGACAAATATTTTGTGTGTGTAAGTGATTTGATATGCTGCTGTATGTTACTTGTTCATGCATGTCAGGCATAACGGGACCGTGCAAGACATACCTGGAGGTGCCATCACTTTCGGTGCGATAGACACGGAGAACTGCGATTCGGAAGTGGAATACGTTCCGCTGTCGAGCGAGAGCTGGTGGCAGTTCAAATTGGATAAGTGAGTAAATCCTAGGTGTTCTAAATATTTAGTAAAAGTGAATTTCTCATATACCTGCGGAGAGCTATTATCTCTACAAACGATAGACAGCTACTCCGAGTGGAATTAGAAGACTGAGCAATGCACATTAGTACCGATTTAGAAACCCTAGTTTTATTACTATGCTCCCCTATAGTTTGCTTTTTTTCTGCCAAAAGGACTTTATATTTTCGACAGACGGGTTACTTCGCAACTAAGAAGTCTTTCTAAAGAATACAGAAGAATATGCAATGCCATATTACAAGGTCTATTTCGGGTCCTACTCAGTCTGCGAGGTCCATGCCATCTCCGAAACTGGCACCTCGTACATCGTTGTTCCCAGCAGATACTTCGAAGGGCTCATCGGTGAAATTAACGCGAAGAAACGCGGCGGAGTAAGTTATGGTGTTGCTCATCTTAGAGGGGATAAAACATTAATTATTTTTGCAAATGTCACGAAACAAGCTCTACTGCCTACCGAGAAAGGTTTCCAAATTACCAACGCGATTGCAAGAGTGCCAGCAATCCCTTGATTTGTTACACTGTTATGATCTAAAAAATTATTTTCGACGACAAGTCGCTCAAGTTCTAATAGGGTTTCAAAAACTGCAGTACAGTTCACATGTAAATCGTCTAATCTCTGTGGAGCTGTTGTCTATCAGACGTGCAGACAATACCTCCGCGGATATTAGATCAATAACTAAAGCACTTAAATACCGTTTTTTAAACCGTAGTCGCTAAGCAAATGAACAATTGACTTCAGTCCTATTTCGTACCTTGCGACGGCACCTACTCCGACCTGCAGTTCACTATCGGTGGCAAGCAGTATTCAGTACCTTCCGGTGAATACATCACATCACATGTAAGTGGCCATTTCAAATCGAATTTCAATCGAATATCACAACTTGCTATTAAAATCATTCCCTTTCACTGGTCTGGGGTAGTAAAGAATAGGGAACGACTTTTGCATTGCATTTTCATTTTATCTTCCTGTGCTCTTGGGAGAGCGGTAGTGTACGGCTGTCAATAACGTTCCACTAGCGACATCCTAATTTTGACGTTCAGCCATGGAGGCGGATACGCAAGAGTCTTCGACTCTAATGACCGAGACAAGCGATAAACCGTCGTATTTAACAGGGATGTTGGGTATGTTCGTTGATGGTTTTCTCTCGATTAAAAAATGAGTGAAAATTGCAGTGACGTTCTTGACAACGACGAGGAGGAGCTGAGAAACGTTGTACCGATACCATTTAGAACAGTTTTCGTAATGTTCATTATCTGTGAAGTTATAACGCCACAACTAGATTTCTTCGATGGCGCATACGTCCACTTTAGGGGCACGGCGCAAATGGCCGCCATGGCGCTCCTGTCCTTCACCCTCAGAAACACAGTAAGAGTGCTATGGGTTAAGACGTAAATATGGTGGAGCGGCTGTCTATCGCATGAGTGAGACAACAGCTCCTAATGAATTAGACGGCAGACGATCGTACCGTACTACCGTTTTAGGAATCCTAGTTACTGCGTTTGAAGTTGTGCGGTACCTTTCGCGGTAGGGTGTCGCATGCGTGTCGTTTAGTGCATTCGTCGTGTGTCTACTCTCTGCGGAGCTGTTGTCTCCAAAATTCAGAGACAACGGCTCGTCAGAGAGTAGAGACACGACGAATGCACTAAACGACTCGCATGCGACACCCTACATCCTTCTCCTCGCATGTACAGTGTACGATCGATAAACAGCCGCTCCGAGTGGATTAGACGAATGAGAAATGCACTTTATTTACTATCGAATCGGAAACCCTGATGCAGTCCATTCGCTCCGTTCGTTCCACTCACTGTTAGGCTTCTCTCTAATCATAGCAACTGGTGGTGACTAGAGCTGTAATGCAAGGTTACTGTACCAAGATGATTCGAAATGTATAGGTACTGCAGAATTGCAGATGATATCCATTCAAATACACAACTGGTGAACGAAATCCAAGCACACCATAATTGCTTATACTCATGAGTATAGCGCTACTCATGAGTCTTACTACTCATATACTACAGTTATTTAGTAGGAATTGTTCCAATATTCGAACTCGAAAATTTCTGCCTAGTCACTGAATCAAGTAGTATCCGTTTACAGTCCGTCAGTGATAGTGACTAGGGTTCACTTATCAGAGTAGTTATTGACAGCCGGTAGAATGTGCAACCATTTCCTCTTCTGCGTCTTTCATAGCTCGGTCGTCTCTACATCTGAGAAACGACCGCTAGGAATGAGGTGAGACGGCGTGAAATTCGCGGCTGTCAATAACTGCTCTGATAAGAGAACCCTAATCGTGACATTCCTGCAATGATCTCCTTTGCGAGTGCCACAGACCTGCTGTGAATGGTTTTAGAGTTCCCTTATCAATAGAGACCGTGAATTGACTCAGATATTGACAGCCGTTCATTTCGAGCCGTCTAACTTCATTCCTAGCGATCGTCTTTCACTTCGCAGAGACAACCGCTAGGAATGAAGTTAGACGGCTAGAAATGATTGGCTGTCTATATCTGAGTCATTTCACGGTCTTTACTTAACAATCGTACTTTTCATCTTTGTCGTCATTCCGCATTGGGGAGCGGTCGTCTCTCAATTCATCATAGACAACATACAAAATGACGACACAGATGAAAAGTACGATTGATATGGGAACTCTAATCGTTTGGCATCACGAAGATACTAGGGGTATTAAATCTGTAGTAAAGTGCATTTCCCATTCATCCAATCCACTCGGGGCTGTGGCGCACTTTCTATCTATACTCATTTTAACGGTTAGTATTATGCATCCCAACTGAATTGTTGCTGTTGTCTCTATATCTCCCAGTTGAAACATATTCCGCAACGATGAAATAGCCCGTAAAAATGAGAGACCATGGTGGCATCCAGGTGTGAGACGCGTACTAGGAATAACAGTTCAGATAGGATGCATAATAGGAATTGTTCCAATATTGGAACTGGAATATTTCTGTCTAGTCACTGAATCAAGTAGTATCTATTTACAGTTCGTCAGTGATCGTGACATTCCTACAATCAAATCTCTGCGGATCATTTACTCGTAGAGATAAACGCTCCACCGAGAATCGACGAATGAGACATGCACTTTGCTACGATTTTAGAAAACCTGCATTCTACTAGGGGTTCAGAAACGATAAATTGGTCGTCATTCTTCTCCGCCGCTAGATTGTCTAATTTCCTCAAACCGCGCGGCGGAGAAGAGTGACGACAGGACGCAGAAAAAACTACTGTCACTTGGAACTGCGAGGCATTGACAGTTAAAACTGCCCAATATCGACAGTTAATTGGCCACATTTGGCAGTTTCAAAATCACGAAGGGGGTTGGTAGTTTGAAACTGCCGATATTGGCAGCATGGCAGTTCTTTTCAGTGTAAAATTAACCGTTTTTGAAACACTGCTTTCTATCGATCTGCCGTAATATTCAAAGGCAGCGGTCCTGTTCGGACTGAATCCAATGTTCACTCAATGTATTATTTCCGTGAGAAACTACCCTTCTTTGATGGAAAATATAGCCAGAAGTGTAAAGAAAATGGCCACGGAAAAGTAATATGTGTCCTTTCAAGCGTTATTCACGTAACATTTTATGTTCGACTTTCATGAATTGAAAAACATTCAATAAAAGTGGCAACAAAATGAATTTCCTTAAAAACAAAATCTTTTCAAGCTTCGAGAATTGCTAACCTGACACAGTTGCTGCTCCAGTTCAACGCACTTACAGTAATCTTTGATGCGCACGGATGAAATGGCTCGCGCCGCGTGTCCCCGTCGTGTGCGCCCTGTTACGTCACTCGCGTCGTTGCCTTTCCTCGCCATTGATCGCTGTTTTTAGCCGCCTTTGTCCTTCTTATGCCGTTCTAATTATCATACTGTTTCAGCACGGCGTCATTCACGAGTGGGGACCACTTCGTTCGACTCACCCACTCCTACTCCGTCTGAGGATACGACGAAATAAGGGCATTTGAAGTCATAGCGCCCTCTCTTCTACTATTTTTTTTGGGTAAAAATTGATGAGATTTCGATAGAGTAGCGATAAATTCTCAATATATACCAGCATTGAGTGTGTTGTGTACGTCCCCCCTCCCTGTCACCGTTTGAAACCAGGGTTCACACAGAAATTGGCCTCCATCAAACAGACGATTGAACTATTTATTTTCGAAATCGGAAATGGGTCTGGTGGACACGTCTCGTTTTTAGTTGAATTGTATACTTTTCTATCTTGTTTCCTGCAGATTCATTTTCGATTTCAGATTTATTGTTTCGATTGAATTCGAAGTGATACCGTTTTCAATGAGAGTAATCCCACATCGAATTTGTACTGTTTTGTTGAATATGTATTGTTATATAAATATCGCAAGCGCAAACCGTCCAACTGGGTTTGTTAGGCGATATGGGCAGGGTTTTGCCGGGGGTAGAACATGTTGAGTCATCGATCTCGTCTTGTCCTCTTCCATTTGACACACTTTTCATCCAGTCTCTCACTCCGGTCGCCATTCTCTTTCTCTCTCGACCATCTTGCCCCTACGTGTTTTCTTCTATCTTTCTGTGTGTGAACGGAGGACCGGTTCCTCGCATTGATTGATCTTTTGTGCCATTGTTATGGGGGTGAGAAGTGTTGGAGGGAGGAAGAGGGTGTGCGTGCCAACTCGACAACCCGATTCTTGATTGCCTGTTGGTCAGGCCTCGTTTCCTTTTTGATGAAACACCTGCAACAATCCCTTCCCCGGTCATTCCTCCAGTCTTGCTTAACCTTTTACTTGCGTTTTTACCTCAATTTACTTTCAATTTCCTCGCCTTCCGGCAATCGTACAGTTCTTCCGTCTTCCTTTCCTTTCTCATAACTTTTTTGCCCCTTTGTGGGGGTTGTGAAAGGGACGGTTACGATAACTCTGACTTGTGCTCGTGATTAATCGCGAGTACTGATCGGAGTTATCGTAACGCGGGCGATACACGTGTGTGTGTCAGTTGGATGAGAGATTGGGATAGTTTTCGTTGCAGAGAGGAAGAGGAGCGCGCAACGGTTAGATCGGGAACCGCGCCTCTCACACATTGAAGAATGGGAGAAGCCGACGATTACAAGTGAGAACGCGTTCAAGTTTACATTTTTATCCATTTACGAGTATTAGAAATAGTAATTTACAATTAAAATCGAATCAAAAATGAATGGTATCCCCTCGTTTGTAATTGTTTTTATTTACATTTAGAAATAATATTTTGAATAAGACCGAAAATATTAAAATAAAACCATCCAGGAACACTCTGGCCGAGTTGACGTCCAACAACAAGAACACGATAAACCTGCTGACCATACTCGCCGATGACTACAATCACTGCGCCGCGGACATCGTCAACGCGATCGATGAACACCTGAAGAGGGTCAGTCTTCTTTTGGTTATTTTTTAAATTAATTTATATATTTTGCCAATGCAAGATAGTATATTGCAAAAGAAATATGATCGTTTACTGGCATTTGGGTTTCGAAAACGTGGGCTTGTCCTTATCCTTGTTACGTCATTTAGATAACTGATAATACCAATGGAAATATCGTTTAGGTGGCCCGTGACCAGAAGCTGCCCGTGATGTATCTAGCGGACTCGATCGTCAAGAACGTCACCCTGCACTACAAGGATCTCTTCGTGAAGAAGATAGTGGGCATGTTCGTGCACGTCTTCCAGAATGTGAGTAATTGGTATTATTCTTTGTTCCATCTGACCAGTGGTCCATTCACAATGATACGGATAAAATAGCGCTCTTTTCAATAGTTTTTGCTTTTTTGGGTTTTAATTTTATATATTCTTTCAAATCTTTCAAAGTTAGATATTCTTTCGAATTTTGGGTTTTACTTTAGACATTCTTTCAAAAAGAATACTTATTTTCTTTGCTAAATACATTTTTATGTTTGCAGGGTGATGAGAAAGTGCGTGCATCGCTCTTCAAGCTCCGACAGACGTGGGCGGAGATATTCCCGCGAGCGAAGCTGTACGAACTCGATATCAAGGTAATTCTTTTGATGTTTTACTTGGAAGATTGGGGGATCACATCATTTGCACGCTCAGTGCAAAGGTCCTTTTCGCACAATGTCGGAATCTCTCATAACTCTGTCAGTTTATTTTTTCATGATTTGCACCCACCCGGAAAGTTGTTTCGGCAGAAGAAACAACGTTCCTGTTCGTTGCGAATCGTGGAAATGAAAATTGAATGAGTTGGTATGTTGTGGTGCGCACATGATGTGATTCTATGATGAGTCCTGACCTTCACACAAATATTATTCCCTATTCACAGTGCTCAAAAGGGATCTGTGTACACATAAATAGTTTTGACCCTCCAAAAACGCACACATTCCATCCCTCAGGTGCACGAAGAAGATGCAGCATGGCCCGTGCAGACACCGACCACTGCAGCCAAGGCGACCCAACGACCGGCCGTGCCCAATGGCGGAGGACAGGTAGGAACTGATTACAATCAATTCAAACGGAATAAAATATTATCTTTATCCTCTCCTCTCTGTCTCCTTGGTTGATAGCACATGATAACATACGCAGAGATGAATGGGTTCATACATGGGCAGGATCCTCGAAAATAACGAAGTCACTCTGCAGAGTGAACATTTTCAATTTTTACTGTTGAAAGTGATCAAATTTTGTGTTATCACTCTGCATATGCGTCCTAATTTATGTGGTACTCTGCAATTGAAATTTAACACACGGACCCTGCCCATGTATGAATGGGTTGCTTCCTTGGCATCGCACGCTAAATTTCATTGTTATTTTCGAAATTCCATCAATCAAAATCTTTCAAAAATAAAAAGAGAGAGGAATGGATGAGAGAGCAGCGCATAAATTCTGACCGATTTACGGAATTTTCGTGTGATTCCTATCCTCGATTATGCGTCTGTCTGTCTTCGTCTTTTCCAGTCACACTCTCTGTCTTTCTTGCAGTACCTTCCAACTCCTCCGAAGCATGTGAACAGCAAGCCAGTGAAGCGCAAAAATGATGTGATTTTTAAAAAAGAATACTAGAATTTGTAATAATAATACTAGTTAAAAACGCTAATTTCCTCATTTGCTCCTCCTCTCTGTCTGCTTGTTGCTTTCGATTAGTCTAGATGGGTTGGTATTGAAGGTGCACGTCAATCCGCACTTCATCCAGCGCCAGCAGCAACAGCAGCAGGCCGCCGTGCCCACTCCCGCCACGGTTGTCGAGAAGGCGGTTCGTTACCGTATCCCTTGAATATGGACTGACTGATTATCGATTTCCCCGCATTTCGCAATCGGACCCCTTTTCAGCGCACAGATCCGCGAGCGCGTACCGTAACCACGGCAACGCCTGCCTCGCTGCAAGTGGAAGTGAAGCCGAAGACCGCAGTCAAGACGACCGCCGCCAAGCCAATGACCGCGCCCGCGACCGCAACGCGTGACCCTCGTGCGAAGGCTACGGTAGCCGGCTCCGCAGTGCCTCCAGAACCCGCGCCTCAGCCCAAGAAGGCCGCCCCCGAACCGACAGTGATCAAAGTGAAGCAGGAGACAGTGTAAGTTGGCAGTTCTTCGGTTTCATGAACTCGATCATTGGCATAATGATTAGGATGTGTTTCACAATTCCAACCGCACCTTTATGGACCTAGGAGCCGTGAAACATAACCTAGAAAATCGTCATTCTGCCAAACATAATGATGAACACTTTGGTTGCAATTACTGTAAGCTACGTCGTTGTTGCAGGGAGGATCCCGTTCCGACTCCGTCGCCTTCTACCGCCACTACATCCACTGTGCCCAGCTCAAGTAGTCAGATCAAGGTGCGAAAAGCGGTTTGATTATTGATTGATTACGGTTGCCGTTGCAGGTGAAGATCGAACCACGCGATCGCGATGAGAGAGCGGAAAGGATGGATGTTACGGTAAGTGCTTTATTCCCTGAACCGGACTGACATGAATACGGGTGGGGCACTTCGAGGAACTACTGCTGAGTTCCGGGCTCTAGTATTTTGCGGATGCTGTAGTGTCCGGTCGGAATACGGTGGGGTACAATATTGGGGTTACTGTACCCGGATACTACACCAAAGTGGGCGTGACACAAAATTTGTCTCACCGATTCTGTTAGAAGGGACTAAGAGGAATGAGAGGGCAGAATTTCCTGTTGGAAATTTCTGCCTGTCTCATTTTTCTCCCCTCTTCCACAGCGACCGGTCAGTCATTTCCTGTGAATTACGAGTTCCTGCTACACAGCGACCGGTCAGTCATTTCCTGTGAATTACGAGTTCCTGCTACGCACACTCTATGCTATACTGCAGAAGTACTCAATGTGGTTGTTGCAGGAAGCGGGTCCGTCCAAGAAGATGATACCGCCACAGCAGCAGCAGCAGTATCAAAGAGGAGGAGGAGGAGGGCCGCACGGAGAGAGGAGCAACCACAGCAGAAAGAGACACAGTGACAATGAGCCGAGAAGAGGGGACAAGGATGACAGGAAGGGAATGTGGAGAGGGGTGGATGTTTAAATTAACTTTTTTATATATAAATCAATAATCAATCAATAGAATTTTACGAGAGTATATGAATTTGAAGATTTAAAATATTTATATTTTATTTTAAATATTCAGGACCAGAAGGAGCAGCCGCCTATGAAGAATGCTCGTCGATCCCCGCCTCCTCGCCACCCGCCTCAAGGAATGAATAGGAAGCCCATGGGGTGAGTTCTTGGTCTTTTCTCGCGTCTTATAACTTCCTCTCCTAGTTCCTAGTTGTCCATAGAGGTGCGGTCGTATCATTGGAACTGTGAAACATATATTCTAGAAAAGACGTTTTGCCCTCTTATTCTCGTCCTGTAGTATACGATAACGACAGATACACACAACACATTTTTGCTCGTTTTAACGCATGTCGTGTAGTTGTCGATTGAGCACCACGTAACTTTTTTCAGTTTAATCCACCCTTATGCATGAAACTAACTCACACGACTCTAGTATTTATCAATCCCCGCAAACAAGACATTTCAACGACGGTTATATCGGGGAATATGAATGTATCCCCCTCTCTCGGTCTCTATCAGAGACTATCTGATCCTACCATCTACTAAATCACATCGTGAATTGTGGTCTTGCAGTCCTCCCAAGACTGACGTACCGCTCGTTAGCGTCGTCAATCTTAGTGCATGCTTCAAGCAGATGTGAATCTTTAACTTATTCATTTTTAATTATTTTTTACAATATTAATAATATTTAAATATATAACTATGCATGGTTAAACAGTTTTCTTATTATTATTCTTATTAGTTTTTTCTTCAAATTTACATTTATTTGTAATGATTAAAATGTTATTTATATCCTTTTGCAGGCCTCCTCCCGGTCTGCCGCCCAAGCCGCACCACGGAGGTTCGGCCGCGCCGACCAGTGCGCCCGGCGCCCATGCATTCGCCATTCCTCCCTCTCGTCCTGCAGCACAGCCGTCGCCGCCAGCCAGAGAGGTGCAGCACATGCAGCATGCACAGCAGCTGCAGAAACCACCACCCGATGCACACGCACCACCACCACCACTCATGTGCATGCCTGTGAGTGTGTATTGTGTTCTTGGCAGACTGAATCCTCTCAGCTCTCATTCGCCCGGTCGTCTCTGGCGCAGAGAGACGACCAGGCAAGGGAGCGAGAATAGAGAGAAAGATGGAATCCATGCACGGGATTCAGTCTGCCAACACTGTGTATATTATCTTTTGTGATGCCACAAAAACAAAGAACCAGGCGCTTCATGGATCTAGCTTTGCCTTTTCACTCGTGTGTTTGGCTTCTTTTCTCCTGGTCTTCCCCCAGCAAAGTTTTTGGAATTTGGATATTCGGAGAAAACTGCTTGGCTTTCGGTGTGAATTAGAAGATATTTTTTTCTTATCGACTTCTTTCATTTACGTGTGTAGTAGTGTTGGCTGATGAAATACTCGCGCTAGAGGGAATACGAAAGTGCACACCCTCCCTCGTATTCCATGGTCATGGAATACGAGCGAAGCGGTCGGTCATTTTTTAGGATTCCATGGAATCCTAGCGGTTTTCCTTCGTATTCCCCTGAATACGAGCGTTTGTCATGGCATTTGGTGACCTTATCGGTAACATAAACGGTTGAAAATTTACATACAGGGATAACTTTTGGCGTAGAATCCGAATATCGTGCTTATTTCCACTGATGGTGCTGTTTTAATTTTGATTATTAAAAATTCACTCCGACATAGTTCGCTTCCAGGGTTGTTTTACTAAAGTTCACTTTTTTTGGAATTTTTTCGCCACGCTAACGAAATCGCTTCTATTAGATGGTATACGATAAGTGCCTCGTAGTATTCACTTGAATATGAAAATTAGGAGAGACGCCGCTCTCATTCCATGAAGAATGAAATGTGGATAAAAGTGCAACTGCTCGTATTCCATTAGCCAAGACTAGTTCGTAGTGTATTTTGAGTCGCTACTACACAAATATTTTAATCAAATAAAAGACGTTCAGATCATGCATTGTCTCTTCTTTTTTCTTCTTCTTCAAAATCATCACGCATTTCAAAACTTTTTATAGTGAATTTAGGGTTGGGCAGGGGGGTAAGTAGAAACGTATGTACACTTTCAATCATTACTAGAAATGGTTAATCTAGTGACCGGACATCAATAAATGGTGCCCAAATTAAAATAACTTTTCTATTTGATTCGTTATTTCAAAAGACAAAAATATTAGTCAGTTTTTTTGCAATCGAAAAATATCTGTCCTCTGCAGCATTTTCAGAAAATTCTGCGGCAATTTTTCGATGTATTTTGTTATGGAAAATCCAGCTAAAAACATTTCAAGACGTTTCGCGACCTCGTATTCCGTTTCACTGACAAAAAGTGTTTCCTTAACTACGGTATCGGCACAGCACTTCAACAGCCCTGCCCATCCCTAAGTGAATTGGTTCAAGTGAAACAACATGTCAATGACTGTAGGTACGGTCAAACGGATTTGTGGTGTGCCTCTTTCCTCATTCGGACAAACGTCGCCCAGCGCGGAAGGTTCAAACTGTATTTATTTTTGGGTAATTTTTTGAATTTCCATAGGGCTGGGCAGACAGGTTCTTAAGAACTAACTTGGAAAGTTGATTTTTTGTATTTCTGACTAATTCAGTGCTCTCGAATTCAAAAATGAAGTCAAAATTGATCTATTATTCGTCTACGCTGAGATATACTGAAAAACAAAAAATAGTCAGTTTGCAATCAAAATGGATTTTCCGTGAATTTAACTATGTTCGGGGCAAATGTTAGAAATATAGGAGTGTTTATTCGATGTCGGTCAACATGAGGAATCTAACGAAAAACACTAGAAGGCTGTGCGTGAGCTTATATTCCTGTGCGTGAAGAAAATGTGGGCCACGCGGGGTACTGTATTTGCGCACCCCTA
>JACMIF010000853.1:0-12052 GCA_014805445.1 Diplogasteroides magnus
CCAACTGTCATAGACTCTCATCAATGGCCCCACCACTTCCTCTCCCTAGACTCGATCTTACACTCGTGACGTCACTCTGCCATGGCCATTATGATATGATCAAAACATGGATTACCCATGGCAACAGGGAACGGAACTGTCCAAAATTAGATTGAGTGTCAGTGAAGTGATCAGAGATGGGTTAGTAGCCGGTAGAGAGGGACTCCCATGGGGGCACTTCATCATAATCATGAGACAAGACATCATCCTGCACTCACACATAGTTGCACTCTCGAGAGAGAACAAGATAAGGAAACCTTCGAGAAGAGATTGTGAGAGAAGAAGGCATGTCAATACAATCACAGACAGACAGGGGAGAAAATAGTACCCAAGTGCAATCAGATATTCATGTGGATGATGGAAATCTCATTGAGACAATGTCAACAAGAAGCACAATTGATCAAAGAATGAAAGTACTGGAGGAGACGAGTCACGAGAAAAGCAAAGAGGGGAAGGGCAAAGAGAACAAGGGCAGACATGGGAAGTGGCCATGTCTAGTGGCCCATATTCCTATTCCCCCTCTGGACATCAAAGTGCAACTGATCTACCGTATCCTTTGGTAGGTGTCCACAGGGGAAGGGGGGGGGGTGGACAAGAATAGCCATCTCTCCTTGTTTATGAGCCTTCTTTCACCCACGTTGCTTAATTCCCGCCTTTCGAGGCTCCCACGGATCTCCGTTTGTAAATTAACATCAGTCTGCTGCACATTGACATTGTGCAGAGGTCTGTGGAGATAGATCAATGATGGCCTTGTCGACGTCTCCATTCATAATTGGGAGAAAGACGAAGAGGCGTTCATTAGTGGGTATTGACCAAGGGATGAAGGATACATTCCTTCAGTGGATACACACCCAATCTCGTTACGCAAGTGTCTTGATGGTCTTGTTGCAAGACATAGATGGACTTAATACGGACAAAAATGCATGATATTTCCAGATAGGAACGATCCTTCCTTTCAGTTCTTCACTGTCACAGCTGTCTTCCTCCAATGACCATTACTGTGAATGACCATTTCGGATAGGCAGCCATTCAGAATGAATGTGTTGTGGACAAAACATGCTTCCCACGCTGCCCATCCCCGTTAAAAACAATGACGGAATGGTCGTCGTTCCAATCTTTGTACCACAACGAATACTGTAGAATGTTGCGGTGGAGCGGAAACATGTCTTGCCCATTATCGTCGGTCGTTTAGTATGGGCCGATATGAATCAGCTTCTCATCTCTGCTGATGGAGCGAGGAAGAAAGGCTTTTACAGTCTGGCAAACATGTTTACCTCCTTTCTCACTCTGGACAAGGGAGGGGGAGAAGGCTCTATGGCCATTCTAGATAACCGCCTATCACAGGTGGCAGCCATTGAGGCATCCCTTATCTATAGACCGGCTTTGTCTTGTAGGGTGAATTGATGGACGATCATCTCACACTCAACTCATGTCACAAAACGGGAGAAGCAATGGTGCAAAAAAGGGGAAAGAATAATGGCTGCAAGTGAAAGGGAGAAGAAGATAAACCCGCTAAACCGTATTCAACAAGGGCTGCAACCCACGATACGATAGACACATCATCATATGGACCACTTGCAAATATATTTCACTTTTAGATAAGTGATGAGGGGAAAGGACTTGAAGCGAGACTGAAATGGTTAAAAGTGAACGTCTTCGTAACGCCAGACTAACTATACGAATGTTTATGTTTAGTGAAGAAGACGGAGTGCGGAATATTCATGTTGAGAGAAGAGTGGGGAAGTGAGAAGGCATCCACGCATCTTTCACATGGACCGACACTTTTACCACTACCAGATGGTCGGGTTGAGGGAACTTCCTTGTTGAGGAAGAACACAAGTTCTAGAACTCCGCAGTAGAGGGAAAGGCAGTGTCTCCAGTGAGAGAGTGAGTGGACAATCGATGTGTGTGGTTGGGTGAGAGGAGAACGAACGACCGTGTCACAGGCAACGAAGAGTTGAGTAGAGGGGGGAAGTCCCCCACTCAACAGATGACACAAGTCACTGATCACAGTCATGAACACACATTACTGCGAAGAGAACAGTGATGAGTGAGATGGTGCGAGGAATGAGTTGTGGGGGGAGGGATGTTCTGGAATCTTCTATTCCTACTGAATACAAGGAGGAAGAAAGAAAGAAGAAATGCCCCCTGGAGGGTGCAATTTGATGGAAGGAGACAAAGAGGAAGGGACGAAGGCTGGATGAACACCCCGTCTACCAAATGATCATTGGAAGGCTAAAAGGAGGACAATCCAATTGCCGCACTTCAAAAAGAGCATTAACGGGCTCTTAAGATTACAGACCGATCTCATTATGCGGAATTGTAATTGAGGAACTTGGCGAGATGCAGGAAGAGATCTCCGATCACACCACAACATGATCTCACTCTGTGCGTTCGACTATACAGCAGTCAGCATGAGAAGACTACAAGGACAGAAGATTTCCGCCTTTGCCTGTTCACCCTTCTTTTAGTGCCAAACCTGCAAGGCCGAACCAGAACCAGCAAAGTATTGGTCAAAACAGCTGAATACCCCTTGACAAGGGATGGAACGAGCCTTCTGCCCTCGAAGACTAATGAGATGTTCAAATACGACGAGACTAAAGGTCATCTGGAAGAAGGACTCATAACACAAACCCAATCAACTGGAACATGCATACATGTCTTTTGATGATTACAGTTTGTCACAAAGGCCAACGACCGATATATTCCAGTATGCGTGTGTATGCATGAAACGTGCCTCAAGAATGCGGCGATGTTTCATCAGACGGCGCTCCAAACGACAACATTTCTATCAGTCACTGCTTGCCCTATATTGCCAATCGGGATACAGAGCTATTGCAGAGTTGCGAAACGATGTGTTCTATACCGTCTGTAATTGTTCCTGGTTCAGCAATAAACATTGTGCTGAACGCGGCGTCAACAGTCTGAATCATTCTGACTACCAATGAAGTGTGCTATTATCCATTCGTATGGGGATAATAGTGACCGTGCGTGCCTGGCATCATGTCATTTGCGGCTTCATTGATGCAGAGATAGTGGAGTGTAGGACGAGTGAAGGGACAGACAAGGTGCATTAAATGATAGCCACGGCTGTTCCATAGTGCAGCGGACCAACATGAGCAATCAGTTGTCTGACCAGACACCGCCACTCCGTCTATCGGCTCTCAATCTTTTTATCTCACACACAACCATTCATCTAATTCCCCTTCTCTCATACAACACTGCATATTCACATACGATGCCGCACTTTGCGGGTGATGCAAAGAGAATCACAATCACCTCCACAATCATATGAACACAGTAGCAGTAACGAGGATAATAATAGAATCCTCATCATATCAATCGGGAGAAGTAGCCTCAGAGCTTCAGCTATCTTTATCATATGATCTTTCACATCATAGATGTCATTAAGAAGATTTAGTTATTTCACATGAATTATTTCTTTCAGTGATCAAAGCAGTGAATAGACTTCCTAAAAAGGAAATATCTGCAGGTGATGTGCAGATCAAGTAACTTCCGCAATACTGCACGTGCAAATGGTCATCTTTTCAGTGACATGTTTATGAAAAGAAGGCACCATTCATATGCGGCCCTCAATGGCAGTCTCCGTCGTATATTTATTCTCTTGATGCACTGTCCTAGTGCATATTGCATTCAAAACGAAAGAAGGGGGCGGGTGGACAGCAACCTTGAAGGTTGAAGAGAAAGAGAACACATCTCGGCGGGACATCTCCATCCATTCGCCCTTACTCGTCTCACTTCTCTTACTTCTTTCCATCACCACTCACGTGAGAACGATACAACTACAAAGTGGGGGTCATTCAATCTCCTCCATTCTAACTCCAATCACTTCACACCACTCGCAAATCACGAGGCATTTCAGTGTCCACGTTTGTACCAGACTACGATTGTGTGTTGCAAGAAGTGTTTCGTGATGGAAGATTGGATGCGGGAGAGAAACGTTCAATCTTGAACGAGACTTGGCAGACACCCGACAGCTGTTTTAAGGCACCAAGTGCACCTCCGTTCTCTTGTCTTGTGCATTCAACATTAGCCAAGGGATGTATGCAGGGACCGTGCCTGGAAATAGAATCCATTTGCAGCTGTTGTTCTTCTAGGTCGAGATTAGCACGATATTTGAAGCCTCTTATAGGGAGAAAACAGATTGCGACGCGAACGCTTCCCAGGAAAGAGGGGTGAAGTTCTCGAATTTCTCAAAATGTACCCAGAAAACGTCCGCCTCCGTTCCTCGTTGGGAGTAAACCGACGTGTGGGAATAAACAGAAGCCAGTGAAACCTCGCTGGGTTTGAATGCAATGGAGAGCAAAGAATTTGGCTCATTCCGAGTGGGAGGGGGATTGTGGAGGATTCTTTACTGCCAGTCTGCCGTTCATAGTGCTTTGTGCACCATCTGCCTTCGTCTGACCACTTACTGTGAGAGGATTTACGAATGCAAAGGGATTGTCCTTTTGTGTTGGCATTCCTTGATCAGGAATGTGCCAGCACAAGTTGTTGTGACTGTACAGCTACATGACTCAGTTGCCGTGTGAGTAGTGGCCTCTGCTCTCTGATATGCAGCCTCCTCTTACTCATTCCCCTTTCTTCCAATGGCAACAAACGCATTCCAACGACACTACAATTCAGATGCCTGCTCTGACTCTTGTCACATTCTCAATGAATAACATACAGTAACCCTCAGACGTCATCCAATGCTTCCTACAGTGTTCCCAACTCTGTTGTAAACACATTCAGTCAATGTCCTTCTCTTCTGGGTGAACCATCTGATTGCTCTGAGCTTTTTGCCTGTTGACGAGGGTCGGGGAAAAGGAGAGAGGTTCTTTTTGTTGGCCGCCTCTGTCGACCTCTCAGTCCATCCATTCCCCTTTCTCCATCTTCTTCCAAACACATACTGCGTCCCTCAGAACACGTGACCACGTGAGTGAGATAGCACAGTGAAGGGAGAACGGGAGGGGTGGAGAGGACGAGAGATGGGAGAAATGACTGGGGGTGGAAGGACAGACAAGAAGAGTAGACTATGAGGGATAGGGGGATGAAAAAGAGACTGACACTCGTTTGGCAGTCCAACGATTAGGACACAAGGGAATGGGGGCAGCACAGCTGTACGAGGAAGTGTACTGGAAGAAAAATGGAGAAAGAGCTTCTGGAAGAAGTTTGAGGGGCAATATGTTCGGATGGGACAAAAAGGAACCGATAATGTCATTCGTCCACATGGTTAGAGTCATTATGACATTGGGAAAAGAGGGCAAAAGAGATGGGTATTGAATGGATGGATCGGGAACCACTCAAATTGGCCTTGACTATACATGACAAAAACAAGTCGCGTCATCAGATGACAGGAGGGGAAAGGACGAGGTAAAAAGAGTATGCGTGATTGACGAGTCATCGACCTCAGTCTCACAAACAACCACATCAACCATTCGACCCTTCAATTGGGGAAAGCGACAGAATGCCATTCACTATCGTGGATCAGTCTATTCAATGGGAGAAAGGGGCTATAAACAAGAAAGGAGCAATTGAGCCAATACTCATGCAATATGAGAGCAACGAGACTCATTGCAGATCTCGTGCAAGGCATTGCAGGCCGGAGATATAATGAGCAATTACTCACCATTCTGGATACATTCAGGATCTGCAGAAGAAAAGCGAGAATAACAGCAACCAGGGATGGAGTAGATGAGGGATTAGCAACATTCACTTCTTCATTTTTCTTGTTCTTCCGTTCCTTTCTGCGACTTTTCATCACTTGTGCCCTAGGACTGAGTTTTGCTGCCTTTCACCGTTACCAGGGGCTACGGGTTCAAGTGCCTCCCTGCGTACTGTGCTGTGTTGGATGAACACGGAAGTAGATTTGAGGCCTCGTGTAGTGAAGGGGGGGGGGGGTGTGCCTCGGGTGTCCCTCAGAGCAAGAGTCACTTATCGTGACAACAGCTGTCCTTGTGCTGCAGGTCAGAGTCTGGCAGATAGCAAGGACTTTCTTCAGTCAACACTTAGACATGAGAAGGAGGCAGTTGACCACTGGTCACTCTCGAGTCTTCCCCCTCCCTCCACTCACTATGGCAGGTCGATAAATCGACACTTCTGCTTCTTCTTCTTCCTCTTTGTTGTTATTGTTGTTCCGTCTTATTGGCCTTTACTCCTTCCTTCTTGCTTTAACTTTCATGATTCAGCAGCCATCAAAAATTGCAACAGCCTCTCAAATTGCTGTCGCCGGCTACACAAAAAGATTGCCCTTTGAGGCAAACAAGTGGCTATCAAGGCCCGTTTATGGGGATGGAAGAAGACGAATCACAAATAGATAAGGGTCGACGAACCAGGAATGAACGTTGTTTGCGACAGACACTTTGAGGGGTTCTCCCCCGTGTGAAACCAACTCTTTCCTCTCCATTCAAACAACGATGGAAGAGATCAAAAATTCACAGGGATCGCCCGATCATTCTGAAGAGAACGGAAGATGATAGAGGGGAATTTAAATAAGTGACTGATGGAAAGACGGGGTGCATGTGTGTGGTTTGAGCAAAGCGGATTATGGCAATATAAACGAGACTTTTTGCAGAGATTCGTGTTGCACGAATGGTGTGAGAGTAAGACTGTTTTGACCATAAAAGAAGAAAAGTCACAAGACGAAAAGGGGTACACGAGAGACGGAAAACACACGAATATTCCAAAAGAGAGGATCACGGTGAGGATAGACGAGTCCTTTAAATTCAATTGATAGAGTTAACATACCATAGCCGGTGTCTCTCCTCCTTTCTCGTCCACAACAGTCACGGGCTCATTCTTACAGAAGACTGGCAGTCGAGGAGGCAGCTGCAATCCCTTGGAGGATTCCACTGCAGCCATTCGACGCAACGACACATGCAACCCGCGACTGTTCACCTGCAGGATACTGTAATGGCTGAGACAAGGGAGTACTGTACCTCCACCCTGTGTTCTCCTCCCTCCTCTGTTTCCTCATTGTATAGATATCCCGAGTCGAGTCGCAGCCTCCAGATAGTACTAGTCAGGCCTCCACGTTGGTATTCCAACTGAGCCCAACAAAAATTCAAAAACTGTATTTTCACTCTCACCTCCACCACTTGTTTAACTTCATCTCCTTCCATATTCTGATTCTCAATCTTCACACGAAGAGGCACCTGAATACCGTAACCCTAATGTACAAGGACACTACTGTATACTGTATACCTTGGCCGTCTCCGTCAGAATGGAGGCAGCCTCCCGGGCAACCTTGGCGTGTGCCTTGGCAGTCTTGGAAAGGGATGCGTGAAGAGAAGAATGAGATGAAGAAGTGGAGGAAGAAGAAAGATGGAACGGCCAAGACAACGTCAACCTTAATACAATAATAACATTACATCAAATGATTATTCTTCCGGCCGTTTATTTCTCCACTTTCGACAAGAAAAGTTGATAACGAGTAGTTGCTATTCTGCAGTTTCATCTCATTCTCATAGACAGAATTACAAGTAGGGCTCGCCTTGTTAAAAAATTTCAATTTTGGAATCCGTAAATCCTCGAAGTTTTCCTTTGTTACATTAGGTGCGTATAGTAATGTACACTACTGTCATAAAATTTTCTCGCTGCTCTCTACTCATTCCTCCCTCTTTTCATTTTGGAATCGGTTTATTTTTAGAATTCCATAATTATTTGTAATTTTTTCCCAAAAAGCGATCCCTTTTCACAAGTGAATGAGAATCTTTAAAAAATGAATAAAGATCCGACTAACCACTCCGCTTCCACCCTGGCCACCGGTCGATGTTTGGCCGTAGAATGATGTCCACCAAGAAATCGACGCAACTTTGCTGCATTCTGTGGACGATTATCCTTGAGGGAAGACGGAGACAGACACCACGATCCATCCAGGCACACTACGGACAGCAACTGAAGAGGATACTGTAGTCCCAGATTCAAGCTATACCGTACTCGCATGAGATACCGTATAGCCTTACTCACATCGTTGACAGCTGCCGAAACAGCATCTGCCAGTGCAGTGTCGTTCTGTGCATGGTAGAATGTGTCAGGGTGGAAGCGAATCTGAAATCATGCACTGTCTCTTCTACCGTAATTCCTTGTGTGTCTCTTCTACCGTAACCCTTTGTGTGTAGAGTATTGGTGACCTGTTGGCCTCTTCACGTAAAGAATAACTACTGTTTGCCCCTTCTTCTTCTCTGTTTTGCTCTGTATGAATACCCTTTCCGTGTGTTCTTCTCTTTTCTTCCATTGACTCATTCCCGTCAACCAAATCGACTCCATCTCATTACTATACATTCCCTCTCTATCTCAATGACTATCGTCCGCCCGTGACCCTCTCCCATTGCCCACCTTGGCCGCCTTTGCCTTCTTGCTTCCCAGTCCAACGATGTCGCAGGGAACGCTCCATCCCGCAGCCAGTCTACTTGCTGCAGCGACACTTGCGTCCAGTGCAGCAACGACAGAGACAGCACGAGGGGCGATGGCATCTCCTGAGTGAAGAGTGGCCAAAAGATGACCCTCTCTGAAGGAAGGGAAGGGAAGGGTGGAAGGAGCCATGATGAAACCGACTGAGAAGAGGAAGCTTCTGGAAATGGAACATATATTATTCATCATAACTCAGCCAGCAAAACAACTACGTAAGAACACATGAAGATAAGGGAAACGGGGTGAATTCAATGGAAAAAGGTGCTCAGTAGAAGAAATGGTCTCTAGAGAATGATGCAAAAACAGCAGAGAAGGCTACAATTGACCATCTCTTTCTCGAATATACGCGGCCTAGTGAATATAATTGCATAGTGTGACATAAATGCCTTCAACCGGAACGGCCAGGACGTGTTCCCACGCACGGTAAATGATGGAATACTGTAGTATTCATTCATTGCGGCTTATTTATGGAATGGCTCACAATGAGCAGGGTGACTACAGCAGACAGAGCAAGTGATGTGTGAATGATGGGAGGAACGGATTCATTCGCCCTTTCTCTCTTTTAAAAGCAGCAGACGATTGTAAGATAAGCGGAACGAAGAGTGAAGGAGAAAAGGAGGAGCCTTCACTAATATTGGCAACAATGAACAATGCACACGTGTGCCATAGATCATTCTAGAAGGTCTAACTGACCCGGCCTTTCAATGTAATCTCTAGTCTATACACACGAGGCATGATACAGGGGCGGGTTGTCTTATCCCTCGAATCAAGATGTTACTCTCATTTTGGTCTCTGTCAGTACAGTGCACATGTGATAGCGAATAATATTCATGGAGAGTTCCTTCTCTCGCAATTCAAACTAGTCAACCCGCTTATATTCACGGGGGAAAAGGAATCAAAATAGGATGCAGCAGCAGTTGGAAAGGAACACAACAGGAATCAGAAGAAGGAACATTGAAAGAGTAAATGGAAGCGACGCAGACAGGGCCTTCCACTCTCTCCACACATCAATGTGCACACTCCACTTGCGTAAACAGCCCCCTCTCACAACTTTTAGTCTCTAGAACCCAGAAGAAGATCAATGAATCGGCACAGTCCAGTATGTGTGGCAATCCGGCTTGGCAGTCAAACGGGTTGGGGCTACTTATATCAAGTGAATGAAAGGGTGAATGAACCCCTTCACACGAAATCTGACCCGATGGTAAGTGACCAGAAGGCAGAGAAGAGATCTCTCAATTGGAGAGAAAGAGATGCGATGGATGGGATGGAACCATCACACAGGCAAATCTCTAAAGATTGCTCTACTTTGAAATGATCTCTATTCTGGCCACAAACAGTCATTCAACATTCAGTGCCCATATACGATGCTTGAATAGGGAAACATCTCGAGGGGGGGGGGGAAATAGACGATTCATATGAATAATCGAGAATCTCGCCGTTTGTATTGCTCATTGAGAAGAGCGAGGAGAATGGTCAAGATGAGGGGTGTAGTACACAGATCGTAGGAGACCTTTCCAACTCTTCTCCTCTCCTCTCGGCCGTCCAAAGTCACGGGATGGCCGTGTTGAGAGAGAGATGGCTCCTTCCTTCTCTTTCCATCTGTGTTGATGATGCTCAATCCAAACAAGAGTGTCACACAATCAGTCCTTGAAGGACAACGATTGGACGACCAGACAGGACAACGCATGTCTTGTGAACTCTCGCTTTCATGTTCCATCGACCTGCTTTCGTTCCATCCTCATTCAAACCGCCTTGTCCAAAACACACGTCTTGTGGAATAATGTAGAATACCGAAAAGTGAAAACACGACGTGTATAACTCTCATTGTCCACAGCAACAATAGACATGGAGTGATAAAGAGAGAACAACCAAATATACACTCCCTAAAGGACGATTCACGTGAAGACTATTTGTTTCCGCCAATGCAGCCTGAATTGACTAACGCGGAAACGACTCAAGCTAATACTCTCGTCAAATTAGAATCAGGTTATGCACGAGAGCAGATGTAGAGGTTGATAAGATAAACCCCGTTTGAAACCCGACAACAAACCGAGCCGCGGGCAAATTGGATGCGATATCAACACTTTGACGCATGCGCAACGGATACATTTCTGTACATGAGAAATTATATAAATGTATAAATGATGAAAAAATATATTAATGAAATACGAGAGATGGACGCCAAAACAATTAGCAGACCAATGTTCAGCGAGTTCTCAACAAAATTTTGAACATGAGCAAAGAACAGAACGTTCAGAACAATGAAAGGCATCAAATGAGACTAATCAAATACTAAATGGATTTGCGATCTCTTGCAAAGCGAGGAAAATAGATCGATAACAACCGCGACTTTTCCAGAGTCGGTGTAAATTTACAGTATCCGTTTTTCAAATTTTTCAGCCGCCCACTTCACGGACGCGCGCCGAGCACATACGACCAAATGTTTTCCCAAATTTCCCGAAGAAGTGCTTCATGCTGTCGATGATTCTTCTTTTACACACCGCCATAAACAATTTATAAACGAATAAACAAAGCGATAATGGAAAAAGAAGAATATTGTTATGTTCGGAGTGAAAGGAAATAATCGCAAAATTGTAATGGCAGGGTTTCAATTTTACTCTCGCAAGATACACACACAAGATACCAGCCACTACCGACCATTATCAATGAATGAATCAAATTGGAACGGGTATCATAGACGGGGTCAAGTAGAGTTGAGGGCAAAGAACTAACATTACATGATTACATTGGCTGGTATTACGAGGTTGTAGTACATCGAGATAGCGAGATAACAACGATGAGAAATGCACAGAGATTACAATCGACATTTGATACTTGAGAATTGTCGTCTTATACTTCGACTATCTAGTCCTCAATCACCAGGAAAAGAGGGCAGTTATCTATCCTCCAACACTAAACTAACGAAGAAATACTCAACATAATGCACTCAAAGACTAATCTGACAAATATGTTATTGCTACGAATAAATATACAAACCCATGAGACTAAAGGAAAGAACTCGCTTTATGACTTCACAATAGCAGGAGTGGCAGACCACTTGAATTTGCTGGCTCCTGCAGCGGGAATCGCGGGCTTGGGTACGATAGCTGCTGCGGGTACGGTAGCAGGTCTGCTGGCAGGAGGATGATAGAAGTAGCACGCGGGGTTCAGGCAATTCTTACCGAAGCGACAAGTCTGTAATTAGGAGATTATCAACGGCTAAGTGTTGTGATTCGAATTATAAAACGGGTTGTAGACACAGAATGAAGTATTCAGTTAAGAAGCATTATTTATTCACCTCAAGGTAGGGCGGAACCAGGTGGCAAACTTTCGAAATAAAATCTGATTTTTTTCCTGGAAGTAGGCATGGGCACCCCAATAAAAGTCGTATACTGATTTGGTCTGAAAAAAGTTCGCAATCGTTTTACAGACAATTTCGTCATGGAGATGGAGAATGATGAATCGATCATAACTCGCTTCAAAAAAATCGTAGAGGGCTGAGAAAGCACTCATTCTGCAGCAAATTTTATGCTGATCATTTTACTTCCCGGGGTGCAAGACCGTATCTGTAACGGCAACGGAGATAATGCAGATCGGCCTC